>QNTS01014076.1:0-10921 GCA_003317085.1 Hucho hucho
AATTCATGCCCAGGTGAGACAGATAGGTGTCCATATAAGCTTTGCTTGGGTCCTGGCCCATGTGGGGGTGGAAGGGAATGAGGAAGTAGATGTGCTAGCTAAACAGGCCCTTAGTAGACAGGAGGTTGAGGTGCCAATGAGCAAAGGAGAGGCTAAGGGAATGATATGGGCAGTGGTGGTGCAGAGATGGCAGGAGCAGTGGAACAGGGACACTAAGGGCAGGCATCTATTGATTGTTGACATTTGAGTCATTTAGCAGAAACTCTTACCTAGAGTGATTTACAGGAGCAATTAGGATTAAGTTGCTCTAAGGTACATTGACAGATTCTTCACCTAGTCAGCTCGGGTTACTGGCCAAACGCTATAAACCACTAGGCTACCTGCTGCCCCTATTCCAGGTACAGAGTAAAGTAGGGGAGGATGGTAGGAATGGACAGAAGAGAGGAGGCCATCCTTACAAGGCTATGGGTGGTACACAGCCAGCTGAATAAGTGATTAAATGTGATAGGAAATCATTCAACAGGAAGATGTGAATACTGCCAGGAAACAGACAGTGGAGCATGTACTGATACAGTGTGGGCAGTATAATAGGGAAAGAGAGAGACTGATACAGTATGATAGGGAAAGAGAGAGACTGATACAGTATGATAGGGAAAGAGTGATACAGTATGATGGGGAAAAAGAGTGATACAGTATGAGAGAGAAGGGGTACAGGAATTGAGTTTGATAAGCATACTGTGTAGAACATCGTTAAAAAATAGAAATATTTGCGACTATCTAAGAGAAACGGGGCTGGCAGATAGGGATCGAGGAACTAAATCCTGTCGCTGGCCCACACTCCAGTACAGTAGGTGGCGTAACCAACCGCTGATAAACCCCACAGAAGATGTATTTTCATCCTTAGAGTGAGTATCTGGTCATATTATGGATCATCTGACTTTCAAAATCAGTGGAGGTGAATAAATACACACATTATGAGGAATGAGAGATAAGTAAGAGACAGATTCCTACACATGATAAAGTAGTAGGTTACTTTGCTGAAGGTAGAAAAATCCCAACAAGTTTTACCGTCATGTTTTTTTGTCCAGCCATTAACACCGTCCACAGGAATGTGGTGGATCAAAGACTATGAAAACTAGGTGTAACCGGTTCTGTACCAGTACCTTTCTGCGTTGTGTTCTGGTAAGGTGTAGATGGAAGACAAGGCTCTGGACACAATTCTGCTGGTTGACTCTCTTTTAATGACTGCATGGAGTGGATACAAATACAAGGCAAAAGTTAATGCTGCCGTCTGGACTCCCATACAAGTATATTTGTCTCTCATCACACACTGAGCAAACTCAGTAGTAAAAGCGTCAACAAAAAGACATTGTACATGTTCATATTTTCAAAAGACTTACATTTCATTTTTATAAATGTTGTACACCAATACAATAATAATTTGATAATAAGTGCTAAATATTTCTTAGAGTGTACTATTGTATCATTATACCTGAGGCATACTAATGAAGCAACAACGCCTTTTTTTACATGACCGGACAGCTAACTAGGCACATTAAACACAAAATCGTCATATTTGACAACATACCTGCACGGAAAGGATATAAATACAAGGCAAAGGTTAATGTTGCAGTCTGGACTCCCATACAAGTATATTTGCCTGATAAAAGACAAGACAGTGCAGAATGCCCGTGACAAAATCATTCTTGTACCTCAGCTGCCGTCCACCTATCAGCTGTTTTGAACTTTAAAACCGCAGAAAGAGAAGGATCTGGACTGTGTTTCACCAACATCATTGTTACCTCTCGGCTGGAGTACTCGATGCTCCGACCCTGCCTCCTCAAACACTCGTCGGCCACATCTGCCTTGTTCAAACGGATCCAGTACTCCATGGCATTTTCTCCTAATACTTGCAAAGTGTTATAAAAAAAATTCTGCAAGAGGCATGAATGAATATGTCAACTCACTGCAAAGTTATTTCAGTATCTGAGTGAGTGTCACTAAGCATAATTACAAGAGCTGAGGGTGTGTCGTTAGGCACCCGAGTAGAGCAAAAATTTGTGAATCTACAACATCCATAGTTCTAGCTGGGGACTGTGGCAACTCCCTGAAAAACCTCCCTCTCCCAAGACCCAGTTCAAGCTCATCACTGAAAACAGGGTCTCCTTTTCCAACAATTTACAGTTGAAGTCAGAAGTTTACACATTATCAAAACACATTTAAACTCAGTTTTTCAAAATTCCTGACATTTAATCCTAGTAAGAATTCCCTGTCTTAGGTCAGTTAAGATCACCACTTTATTTTAAGAATGTGAAATGTCATAATAATGGTAGAGAGAATAATTTATTTCAGCTTTTATTTCATTCATCACATTCCCAGTGGATCAGAAGTTCACGTACACACAATTAGTATTTGGTAGCATTGCCTTTAAATTGTTTAACTTGGGTCAAATGTTTCGGGAAGCCTTCCGCAAGCTTCCCACAATAAGTTGGGTGAATTTTGGCCCATTCCTCCTGACAGAGCTGGTGTAACTGAGTCTCATATGTAGGCCTCCTTGCCCGCACACGCCTTTTCAGTTCTGCCCACATATTTTCTATAGGATTGAGGTCAGGGCTTTGTGATGGCCACTCCAATACCTTGACTTTGTTGTCCTTAAGCCATTTTGCCACAACTTTGGAGTCATTGTCCATTTGGAAGACCCATTTGCGACCAAGCTTTAACTTCCTGACTGATGTGTTGAGATGTTGCTTCAATATATCCACATAATTTTCCTCATCATGATGCCATCTATTTTGTGAAGTGCACCAGTCCCTCCTGCAGCAAATCACCCCCACAACATGATGCTGTCATGATGCCGTGCTTCACGGATGGGATGCTGTTCTTCGGCTTGCAAGCCTCCCCCCTTTTCCTCCAAACATAATGATGGTCATTATGGACAAACAGTTCTATTATTGTTTCATCAGACCAGAGGACATTTCTCCAAAAGGACGATCTTTGTCCCCATGTGCAGTTGCAAACCGTAGTCTGGCTTTTTTATGGCGGTTTTGGAGCAGTGGCTTCTTCCTTGCTGAGCAGCCTTTAAGGTTATGTCGATTTAGGACTCGTTTTACTGTGGATATAGATACTTTGGTACCTGTTTCCTCCAGCATCTTCACAAGGTCCTTTGCTGTTGTTCTGGGATTGATTTGCACTTTTCGCACCAAAGTACGTTCATCTCTAAGAGACAGAACGAGTTTCCTTCCTGAGCGGTATGACGGCTGTGTGGTCCCATGGTGCTTATACTTGCATACTATTGTTTGTACAGATGAACGTGGTACCTTCAAGCGTTCGGAAATTGCTCCCAAGGATGAACCAGACTGATGGAGGTCTACAATTCTTTTTCTGAGGTCTTGGCTGATTTCTTTTGATTTTCCCATGATGTCAAGCAAAGAGGCACGGAGTTTGAAGGTTGGTCTTGAAATACATCCAAAGATACACCTCCAATGGACTCAAATGATGTCAATTAGCCTATCAGAAGCTTCTAAAGCCATGACATCATTTTCTGGAACTTTCCAAACTGTTTAATGGCACAGTCAACCTAGTGTACGTAAACTTCTGACCCACTGGAATTGTGATACAGTGAGTTATAAGTTAATCTGTCTGTAAACAATTGTTGGAAAAATTACTTGTGTCATGCACAAAGTAGATGTCCTAACCGACTTGCCAAAACTAGTTTGTTAACAAGAAATTTGTGGAGCGGTTCAAAAACGAGTTTTAATGACTCCAACCTAAATGTATGTAAACTCCCGACTACAAATGTAAGTTATATTCATTATCAAAAAACACAAAATGGAATATATGTATCAACAATTTCAAATTGATCATTGGTTATTTTTTCTTGTGTGTAAGAGATTTCCCTTCCAACCTATTTATAGCATAGCAACTCCCGGCGACCAAGCTGGTGTTGATCAACGGCGATTCATAATGATCCACGTTGATCTGGGTCACGCCACCAATGTAACCGGTTCTGTACCGGTACCTTTCTGCGTTGTGTTCTGGTAAGGTGTAGGTGGAAGACAAGGCTCTGGACACAATTCTGCTGGTTGTCTCTCTTTTAATGACTGCATGGAATGGATACAAATACAAGGCAAAGGTTAATGCTGCCGTCTGGACTCCCATACACGTATATTTGCCTCTCCTCATCATGCTCTGAGCAAACTCAGTAGTAAAAGCGTCAACAAAATATACATTGTACACGTTCATATTTTTAAAAGACTCACATTTTATAAATGTTGTACACAAATAAACTAACAATATGCTAATAAGTGCTAAATATTTCTTAGAGTGTACTATTATACCATTATACCTGAGGCATACTAATGAAGCAACAACTCCATTTTTGACATGACCGGCCAGGTAACAAAATGAACGACAGCTAACTAGGCACATTAAACATGAAATACAAAATCGTCACATTTCACAACGTACCTGCAAGGAATGGATACAAATACAAGGCAAGGATGAATGCTGTCGTCTGGACTCCCATACAAGTATATTTGCCTGATAAAAGACAAAAGACAGTGCAGAATTGCCGTGAGAAAATCATCATAAAACTCAAGATGTCTGCACCTGAAAGAGACCCTCTCCCGCAACAAAGCTAACGGTAGCTGGGCTAGCCTTGCAAAGTTGCCCTCGAACATTATTCACATGAACATATATTCATATAAAAAGCAATGCAAAACTAAATCAGTGACGATATAACTTTTGCTTGTCTTTTCTTCTGCATTTGTGAACATATGCATACATAACACTTACCTCTCCTCATCACGCTCTGAGCAAACTGAGGAGTAAAAGCATGGCTCTCGTTGATGACATCACAGCATTAACACCATTTCGAAAATAATTACAACAAAATAGTTCACTCTTGAAAGTAATGGTATATATCTCAAAATAACCTTTAAATAAATATGTTTTATTGTTTCTTCATCAGACAACTTGTCTTAGACAAGAAATGTGTTAGCTACAGTAGTACAATTACTTTGTTTTAAGTGTTCCGGGAGTCGACCTTTCTTTCCGTAGGAAGAGCACTCAGAGTCCTTAAAGAAACACAAAACATAACGGACAATTTATCTTGCTTCGGATCTGAAACCAGTAGTAAACAACAACTTCAATGACAGTTAACATAAAGTTAAAACACAAATATGACATTCCTGCGCCACAATAACATTAACGTTAGCTACGTTAGTGTTTGGTTCATATAACCCGTTTTGTAATAAAACAACTTAGCTAGGTAGCGATATGCTATCTGACTCGGGATTTCGTGTCGGGACATATGNGAACAACTACGGGCTGGCTAGTTAGCATTCTGACTCACACTGGCCATGCAGTAGCAAAATACACAGCTATCTCGTATTAAGAGTTCATGGTAGAGATATTTAAAGAAAGGAGAATATCGGAACCCCATTCGTTAATGAATGGAGGAAGGTATATCGCCTCACCCAGCAGACTGTCGAACAATCTTGGTCACGCGGTTGCTAAACGAATCGTCACGCAAACCTTTCTCATAGTCAGGGTATGAGTCGAGAAACCTGCATATTTTCCTCCACCGTAGATAATGTCACGATTCCAAATATATGCGATATAACAGAGAACAAGTAAAGCATCTCAGATACCGGAATATATTTGTAAAGACGAAATTGTTGTTCTTTTTCAGTGGACGTTATTAGTGGTTGGCATCCAATATCTTGCATTACTGCCCCAAATACTATAGTATAAATCCATTATGCTTTAGGGACAGGCAGAAATGTATGCAATTACTGTATTTCACGGAGGAAAATTGGGGAGGGTCATGCTATTTCAATTTCAGTCAGGGGATGGTTTAGTGTATTTTTTTTTATTTAGTCCAGGGGAGGGTCATATAATTTGTTAATGATTAAATGTCAGTATTTGTGTGTACAACCCTGCTCTCTCTCTTTTCTTTATCTCTCTTTCTCTCTCAATTTCAATTTAAGGTGCTTTATTGGCATGGGAAACATATGTTTACAAGGGAAATAGATAATAAACAAAAGTGAAATAAACCATACAAAAATGAACAGTAAACATTATACTCACAAAAGTTCAAAATTAATGAAGACATTTCAAATGTCATATTATGTCTATATACGGTGTTGTAATGATGTGCAAATAGTTAAAGTACAAAAGGGAAAATAAATAAACATGAATATAGGTTGTATTTACAATGGTGTTTGTTCTTCACTGGTTGGCATTTTCTTGTGGCAACAGGTCACAAATCTTGCTGCTGTGATTGCACACTGTGGTATTTCACCTAATAGATATGTGAGTTCATCAAAATTGTATTTGGTTGCAAATTCTTTGTGGGTTTGTTTAATCTGAGGGAAATGTGTGTCTCTAATATGGTCATACATTTGGCAGGATGTTAGGAAGTGCACTTGGCCTGTCTTCTCTTGAGAGTCAGGTCTGCCTTCAGCGGCCTTTCTCAATGGCAAAGGCTATGCTCACTGTGTCTGTACATAGTCAAAGATGTCCTTAATTTTGGGTCAGTCACAAAGGTCAGGTATTCTGCCACTGTGTACTCTCTGTTTAGGGTATAATAGCTTCTAGCTTGCTCTCTTTTTTTCTTATTTTTCATCCCCTGAAGATTTCTCCAGTAGTTCACTTAATCCTGGCTCTTCAACCCCATTACTCCTCAAAACTAATAACAATCGCTCCCTTTCCCTCACATATTTCTGACAATGATCACACCTCCCAGTCAGATGTTTCCCCACTAATTTCAATGTACTATTGAGCCTTGTGTGTCCCAGTCTCAGCCTTGTGACTACACTTTCCTCCCATCTCTCTCAGCCTGAGGACCTGTCTGCCCCCACCTTTTCCTGGATCTTATACAGGTGTCTTCCCTTTCTCCCCTTGTTCCACAACTCTTGCCATTTGTTTTTAACCACTGTTCTTATTAACCCCTTGGTTTCTGCTTTACTGATTGACAATTCCATCTCAACATTACACACGTGCTGTTTGCCTAGTCACTTTTACCCCTACCTACATGTACATATTACCACAATTACCTAAACTACCTTGTACCCCTTCATATTGACTGGGTATCGGTACTCTTTGTATATAGCCTCATTATTGTTATTTTATTGTGGTACAATTTTCTTTTGTGCACGTCTATGGCACGGACAGCAGGGGGAGGCTTGGAGAACATTCAGAACAATGACATGACGCGACCCACTGACTGAGGTGCAACCTATGAATAAGCAACATTTGTTTTACATTTGTCTATTTTTCCCAGCTTTCAGACTCTGTGTCTGTGTGTCTGTGTGTCTATGTGTCTGTCTTGGAGTTCCAGATGTGGCTGGAGGAGTGGTGGTGGCCACTGGAAGGCAACTTTAATACTGGAGCAAATGTAGCAGCTCATCATTGTCAAATTAATATATTTATATCAGCTGATACAAGTATTCTATATGTATTAGGTACTACAGAGCCCTCCTTTAATAATCATATTTCATGAATGTACAGAGTCTATTTTGACCCAAGACAACAATCCAGACTAAGAATTTACCAAAGATCAGATCATAATGAATACTAGTATTATTTGGACAGAGTCGACCTGATTCCAGATCAGAACTCCTAATCTTATGGCGAATTCTCTCTCTCCGACATCCTTTCCATAATTTCAGAATGTCACCAGGTGTGGAGGTGTAACCAGGGTGTAGTGATGTAGTAAATTAATGTCACCAGGTGTGGAGGTGTAACCAGGGTGTAGTGATGTAGTAAATGAATGTCACCAGGTGTGGAGGTGTAACCAAGGTGTAGTGATGTAATAAATTAATGTCACCAGGTGTGGAGGTGTAACCAGGGTGTAGTGATGTAGTAAATGAATGTCACCAGGTGTGGAGGTGTAACCAGGGTGTAGTGATGTAGTAAATTAAAGTCACCAGGTGTGGAGGTGTAACCAGGGTGTTGTGACGTAGTAAATTAATATCACCAGGTGTGGAGGTGTAACCAGGGTGTAGTTATGTAGTAAATTAATGTTGTGTTGACATGCCAGTAGAGACCACTGTGGTACAGTACACTGGAAACACCAGGTTTTAGTGTAGGTGATGAGACACAGAAGTACAGAGAAACCATAAGCCAATTGTTATGGACGTGTTATAGGGATATTTTCCAACTATTCTTCTTGTATAATAAGTGTGCTCCAAAAATGCATTTCTGGTAAAGACCTTCACTGATGTTTTGGTTGTTAGGAAGAGGCATCAAGAAGACAGGACGCCAGCTCTGCATCACCATTTTAGATCCTCAGTACATCTAGTTGGTGTCAACCACAGATATCACATTATTCTGTTTCACACAGCCAGTAAGGTCCCCTTCCAAACCTCTCTCTCTTCACCCTGTAACACTTGTTAATATATTATACTGAACCTTACCGTTCTAGTGTAGCCTTACCGTTCTAGTCCCCAATAATGTTTGTAACGTGTTTTGTGCTGATACCATGTTGTGTTGCTACCATGTTGTTGTCATGTTGTATTGCTACCATGCTGTGTTGTCATGTGTTGCTGCCTTGCTATGTTGTCTTAGGTCTCTCTTTATGTAGTGTTGTCTCTCTTGTTGTGATGTGTGTTTTGTCATATATATATATATATATAACAGATGTGTAGCACTGTAAGTAAAGTGTTTCTCTGTCGATTGTTCTGAACCTGTTTTATTCTCATGACTATAACCCTGATGGTACTTCCCACGATCTGCATACTCTGGGCCCTGGCTTAGATCTGTAGTAACTCCAGACTCCCATTTGTTGAACCAGGATACTTCTGTGACGTTATTCCAGCTGGGATGTCTATACGTGCAGGTAATGTCCACTGTTGACCATTTCAAGGCACATATACTCCTCTTGATGTAAGTCACATTCAAACAGCTCTCAACAACACCTGAAACAAAATGCATCTGATCAATTCCTCAAACGATAATGAGATGATTTTCAAGTGTTTTACATGTTTTCGACTGGTTCATTTAACATGAATGAAATATATAGACACATACAGTGCATTCTGAAAGTATTCAGGCCCCTTGACCTTTTCCACATTGTTACATTGCAGGTTTATTTTAAAATGGATTGAAAAAATAATAATCTAAAACGGTATAACAAGATAACATACCATCAGCCATTTTCTACCTTTTATATTATACTGCATCATTTCTACTAGTGTTACTATCCAAGAGTGCACAGATTGTCTGTTTTCCCCCACATGTTCTACTATTGGTCCACAGGCCTTAATGATTGATACTTAAGATGATTATTATAGGTGAGTCCAGACTCACACACTGTAGGAGCGAGAAAATCCTCATGGTCTTTTACAGAACAGGAGTAACTGTCTGCAGAGTAACGCCAGACCACTAGAGTATTACAGGAGTATTGTTGGGAATTGGGGTCATGGAGATGTTGTCCGTTCTTGTACCAGATGTAGGTGGGGTTGGGGTTGTCAGTCAGAAGACAGGTATTATTTTCGTCTGTGGAGGAAGACACCTTCACCTGCAGGTCTGAATGATTCTAATGAATTATTAGAAATAGATATTATATATTACCTGTGACAGTCAGTTGTTCCAGGGAAGCTGTACCCCAATCTGCATACTGCGTTTTAAATCTGAAATTGTACTCTGCTGAATCTCTCTCTCAGGTCTGTAATTGTCAGGGTGCAGTCTTTCTCTTTAGTCCCAAGGTACTCAGCACGACCTGCAAGCTTTGGCACCGAGCTCAGGATTTTAGGCGCCTCATTACATTTCTCTTGGATACACCAGTTTGGTTCTGAAACTACATGATAACTTGGATGTTGTTATGTGCTGGGCAGTTCCACTGTTGAGCCCTTCAAGGCAAAGATACTCTGATGGATGTCAGTCATGTTGAAACAGTTCTGACCCAGAACACTTAAAACAGTAGTAGGCCCAATCATTTAATAAATATAATTATTGCACTCAACAAAGACATAAATGCAAAATGCAACAATGTGTATGAGTTACAATTCATATAAAAAAATCTGTCAATTGTTATAAATGAATTAGGCCCTAATCTATGGATTTCACATGACTGGGAATACAGATATGCATCTGTTGGTCACAGATACCTAAAAAAAAAGGTAGTCAGTATCTGGTGTGACCACCATTTGCCTCATGCAGTGCGACATCTCCTTCACATAAGACAATGGATTTTTTGTATTGAATACATGTCGTGGAAATTACTACCAAGGACTCAGTCAAAATTGTATGAATATTTATTTATTATCAGCAAGCTGGAGAGGTTCCAACAAACTTAATGCACCACAGTACACGTCGGCCAGGAGCTCTTTCGGGGCAGTCCCGTTAGTTCTCTTTTATACTGCTTACACAGACAAGTTATATTTGCATGATTTACATTATTCATTATTCATCATTAACGCTTGGTTCCTGCATGTGACTGGCACCATCTCCATTCTTAACTTATAGAACATATTCTTGTCATTCTGCCAAAAGGTCTGAGGTGGTCATGACTGTTTCCCCCTCATATATCTAACCAGCACCTACAGGAACCAATGAATGTATGAGACAAGATGTACAATTTATCTCTTCAGACAACATTTCCCCCACACATGAATACACACCTAGTATTGTTGAAACATTATTCTACATTATGAAGTTATTTAATGGATAATAGGAATTAATGAAATATGATACAGCTCTGAACACCCCCACCCCACCACAGACACACACACGCTCCAAGACGCTTGATAAATATGGATCCAGAGCTGCATATTATGCTACACAGGTTACCATGGTAATCAGACTTAGTTAGAGAATGGGAAATGGATGACTCTTTACAAGATGTTTTCTATTGAAACTTTATTTAGGTACCTGGAACCGGTGCCGGAGAGGAGGGAGATGAAAGACAACATGTTTG
>QNTS01014084.1:11052-22090 GCA_003317085.1 Hucho hucho
AACAAAGATCGTAACATGAACATAACACGTGAAAACCGCTAAAGCTATGCACAAACAATAACCCACAAAATACTAGTGAAAACCCCAAACATATATATGGTTCCCAATTAGAGGTAACGACACTCAGCTGCCTCTAATTGGGAACCATTACCCCAACATAGAAACACAACACCTAGAACAGAAAAAACCCTACACCAAAACAAAACTAAACACGCCAGCCTGTCAAAATCCATCCTGAACGTGACAGTACCAGCCCCCAAAGGCGCGGACTCCGACCGCGCCAAACGTCCATTGGGGGGGGTCTTCGGGTGGGCCTTCCTGTCCCAGGTGGCGGCTCCGGTGCCGGCCGTGCTGGCTGGGGGTCCCACACCGGAGGCCCTGGGCTATTTGCCGGAACAGTTAGTTTAGGACTGGGGACCTTCTCTGGAGGTTCGGGACTAGGGACCTTCTCAGGAGGCTCCTGACTGGGAACCTTCTCTGGAGGCTCCGGACTGGGAACCTTCTCTGGAGGCTCCAGACTGGGAACCTTCTCTGGAGGCTCCGGACTGGGAACCTTCTCTGGAGGCTCCGGACTGGGGACCTCCTCTGGAGGTTCCGGACTGTCGACACGCACTGGGACTCTGGTGCGGGGAGCAGGAACTGGCCGTTTCAGGGTGGACTCCTGAGCTAACCCCACGTGCTCTTTGGAGGGAGCGTCGCACTGGTAAGACGCCGTGCTATGCTGTGATGCGCATGGTGTCTCCAGTGCGCGTTCATAGACCGGTGGGCGAAATTCCAGCTCCCCTCATCTGTCGGGCTAGGTTGAGTGTGCTGCCTGGAAGAGTGGTGCCGGCTCAGCGCTCCTGGTCTCCGGTGCGCCTCTTCGGACCAGGATATCCTGCACCGGTTCTGCGTGCAGTGTCTCCGGTGCGTGTCCACAGCCCGGTGCGCGACATTCCAGCTCCACTCATCTGTCAGGCTAGGGTGAGTGTGCTGCCTGGAGGAGTGGTGCCGGCTCTGCGCGCTAAGTCTCCAGTGCACCTTCTTGGCCCGAGATATCCTGCGCCGGCTCCGGTTCGCGCCCACAGCCCGGTGCGCGACATTCCAGCTCCCATCATCTGTGAGGCGAGGGTAAGTGAACAGCCGGGTAAAAGGGTGCCGGCTCCGCGCACCAGGCCCCCTGTACGCTTAGAGAGCCCAGTACGTCCAGTCCCTGCTCTGCGCACCAGGCCCCCTGTACGCTTAGAGAGCCCAGCACGTCCTGTCCCTGCTCCACGCACCAGGCCTCCTGTGCGCATAGAGAGCCCAGCACATCCTGTCCCTGCTCCACGCTCCAGAATCCCTGTGCGCGTCGTGGGCCCAGCATGTACTGTCCCTGCTCCCCGCACCAGAGTCCCAGTGCGCATCGGGAGTCCAACACGGCCCGTTCCTGCTCCCCGCACCAGAGTTCCAGTGCGCATCGTGAGTCCAACACGGCCCGTTCCTGCTCCCCGCACCAGAGTCCCAGTGCGCATCGTGAGTCCAGCACGGCCCATTCCTGCTCCCCGCACCAGAGTCCCAGTGCGCATCGTAAGTCCAGCACGGCCCGTTCCTGCTCCCCGCACCAGAGTTCCTGTGCGCGTCCTCTGTGCGCATCGTGAGTCCAGCACAGCCTGCTCCTGCTTCCTGCACCAGGTCCCCTGTGCGCTTCGTGAGTCCAGCACGAACTGTTCCGGCTTCTAGCCCAGGGCCTCCGGTGCGTGACCTCGGGCCAGCACGGCCGGCACCGGAGCCACCACCTTGGACAAAGAGACCCACCCGAAGACCCCCCCCTATGGACTTTTGGCGCAGTCGGAGTCCGCGCCTTTAAATATAGCCTATTATACATGTTTTTTAGTAGCATGGTTAAATATAGCCTATTATACATGTTTTTTAGTAGCATGGTTAAATATAGCCTATTATACATGTTTTTTAGTAGCATGGTTAAATATAGCCTATTATACATGTTTTTTAGTAGCATGGTTAAATATAGCCTATTATAAATGTTTTTTAGTAGCAGGGTTAAATATAGCCTATTATAAATGTGTTTTAGTAGCATGGTGTCACGATCTTCAGTAGGGACAGACCAAGGCGCAGCGAGGTATCCAGTATACATTCTTTATTAATCAACGTAACTGGCAAAACAGTAAACAAAACGAACGAAGATCGTAACGTTGTAACATAACTTAACAACAACGAAGCTATGTACAAACAATAACCCACAAAACCCCTCTGAAAACTACAAACATATATATGGTTCCCAATTAGAGGTAACGACACTCAGCTGCCTCTAATTGGGAACCATTACCCCAACATAGAAACAGATCACCTAGAACAGAAAAAACCCTACACCAAAACAAAACTAAACACGCCATCCTGTCAAAATCAGGCCTGAACGTGACACATGGTTAAATATAGCCTATTATAAATGTTTTTTAGTAGCATGGTTAAATATAGCTGTAACGTCAGCTGTATATAGCTGTAACGAGTGTACAGGCTGGAGTGTTTAGTTTAGTTTTTCCCAATTAGAGGCAGCTGAGTCTCGTTACCTCTAATTGGGAACCATATATATGTTTGGGGGTTTGCACTTAAATTTGGTGGGTTATTGTTGATACTGCTAAATGTTATGGTTAGCGTGTTTAGGTTCATGCCATCGTGTTTAGGTTCATGCCATCGTGTTTAGGTTTATGTCAGTGTCCAGTTTAGGATTTAGCGTTTGTGTTCACGTCACCGTTTATTGTTTTGTTCATGTCACGTTCGCTAATAAAGTATGTATTCTGGATACTTCGCTGCGCATTGGTCTGTCCAAGGAGATAATCATGACAATAGCCTATTATAAATGTGTTTTAGTAGCATGGTTAAATATAGCCTATTATAAATGTGTTTTAGTAGCAGGGTTAAATATAGCCTATTATAAATGTGTTTTAGTAGCAGGGTAAATATAGCCTATTATAAATGTGTGTTAGTAGCATGGTTAAATATAGCCTATTATAAATGTGTGTTAGTAGCATGGTTAAATATAGCCTATTATAAATGTGTGTTAGTAGCAGGGTTAAATATAGCCTATTATAAATGTGTTTTAGTAGCAGGGTTAAATATAGCCTATTATAAATGTGTTTTAGTAGCATGGTTAAATATAGCCTATTATAAATGTGTGTTAGTAGCATGGTTAAATATAGCCTATTATAAATGTGTTTTAGTAGCATGGTTAAATATAGCCTATTATAAATGTGTGTTAGTAGCAGGGTTAAATATAGCCTACTATAAATGTGTGTTAGTAGCATGGTTAAATATAGCCTATTATAAATGTGTGTTAGTAGCAGGGTTAAATATAGCCTATTATAAATGTTTTTTAGTAGCAGGTTAAATATAGCCTATTATAAATTATTTTTAGTAGCATGGTTAAATATAGCCTATTATAAATGTGTGTTAGTAGCATGGTTAAATATAGCCTATTATAAATGTGTGTTAGTAGCAGGGTTAAATATAGCCTAAAAAAGTATGATAATGTATGAAGTCGCTGTGGATAAGAGCGTCTGCTAAATGACGTAAATGTGAAATACCCAAAGTCCTTATGCACTTGTATAACCCTGATATTTCGGAAGTGTTTCCTCTCCTGACCACACGGTGGTAGGGTAGTCCAATTTCATAAGTCCTTTATGGCACAACCAATCTCCTGCTGTAGTAGGTCTGTGGTCATTTTCATCCAATTCTATACCCATTGATTCTTGAAGAATAGAACTGCGGAATTAGCTTATATAATTCCATAATAACCAGCAATAAGGTAGTTTTATGCAATTGTTAATTTTTTTGTCATTAGTTATCAAATCAACAGCGCAGGTTTTCGCATCAAAATGTCACAAAATCGAATTCTGGTTCTCATGGATTGTCAGTCGTTCTGTCCACAGAGAGGGGTGACGTTTCTCCAGGCCCATCCCTTAACCAAGCCAAGTGCCATCCGGCTGAAATACAAACAAAAGGATTGTGACAAAACTACTATGCCTATTGGATAGGCTATGCTTGTTATTCTATACCTAAAATATAAACAACTTCCATCCACAGTCAGAGCTATGTTGGGAGATGTGTGTAGATTCCTGAATAGGCCATTAGGGTTGAGAATTACACAGCTAGATGGTGCTATAGGACAGAGATTGAAAACTATAACAATAATAATGTCATTTAGCAGACATTTTCATCCAATGCAATTTACAGGCATGTGTGTACATATTGTACGTACTTGTGGCCCCAACAAGAATTTAACTCATGCCCCTTGGCATTGCAAGCACCATGCTTCACCGACTGATCTTCACAGGATCTGCCAATGGTCAACTAACCATCCATTGGTTATTATTACAACAGATCCTTTACTATGGCTTCTACAGTCTTTGTCATATTAAAGGGGCAGAGCAGGAAAAAAGGTAATTGACCGTTTGTTAAATTATATTTCCCCACTATGAGGTCAAAATAACACTCTGAAGTTGTGAAAATTATGATAATGCCCTTTAGTGTAAGACCTTTTAAAAAAATAAAGGATTAGTGGAATTTCAGCCTGTTTTTGGCCCACAGCATGACATCACTATCTGATCTGATTATTCTGACCAATGACTAGTGAACCTGTATTTGCATATGTATGGTCCTGCTTTCGAAGGTGTAAGCGGAGCAGACTTTAGAGTCTAGACGATCCTATCCACCAGTCAGGGCTGTGTATGTAGATATATTTACATGTGTGTCAACACGCCCATACAATCAGAATGAGCATTTCAATGGCAAAAGGAGGCTCAGGTAAATAAATGATCAAAAATATAGTTCGTTTTTTTTTTCCCCCCCCCCGGAGATGAACTAGACATTCAGTGATGATTTAAAAAGAACATTATACTACTTAATGGGGGCGTTGAGGCTTTACCTGAATCCAAACACCAGGATTGATCAGAGCCAGTACTTATTTATTCCTTCTGTGATGGAAAGGGTTTGGGCATACAGTTGAAGTCGGAAGTTTACATACACTTAGTTTGGAGTCATTAAAACTAGTTTTTCAACCACTCCACACATTTCTTGTTAACAAACTATAGTTTTGGCAAGTCGGTGAGGACATCTACTTTGTGCATGACACAAGTCATTTTACCAACAATTGTTTACAGACAGATTATTTCCCTTATAATTCACTGAATCACAATTCCAGTGGGTCAGAAGTTTACATACACTAAGTTGACTGTGCCTTTAAACAGCTTGGAAAATTCCAGAAAATGATGTCATGGCTTTAGAAGCTTCTGATAGGCTAATTGACATAATTTCAGTCAATTGGAGGTGTACCTGTGGATGTATTTCAAGGCCTACCTTCAAACTCAGTGCCTCTTTGCTTGACATCATGGGAAAATCAAAAGAAATCAGCCAAGACCTCAGAAAAAAATTGTAGACCTCCACAAGTCTGGTTCATCCTTGGGAGCAATTTCCAAACGCCTGAAGGTACCACGTTCATCTGCACTAACAATAGTACGCAAGTATAAACACCATGGGACCACGCAGCCGTCATATCGCACAGGAAGGAGACGCGTTCTGTCTCCTAGAGATGAACGTACTTTGGTGTGAAAAGTGCAAATCAATCCCAGAACAACAGCAAAGGACCTTGTGAAGATGCTGGAGGAAACAGGTACAAAAGTATCTATATCCACAGAAAAACGAGTCCTATATCGACAATGTTATGTTCTGTTAATTACTGATGTCCCCTTTAAGAATTGAGCTCCCTTGGACATGCGCAGTGTTGTTCTATGTTATTCGGGTTCCAATGCTTTTTAGCAAATGTGAAGCTCCAATTCAATTCCTGGTGTTCCGAGTATTTCTTATTATACAAGTAATATGAGCTAAGACACTACAATGGCGTCGAGGATGATTACCTGCAGTGTGCATCACGAATGCAGATGGAGCTCGTAGGAAGAGAGGACGATTTCGACCCTGTAGCACAACAGCTAGCAAGCAGTGACGACGAGGGGGAACTGAGGAGAACGAGGCGGCAGATCAGAGACCCGTGGAGCCGGAGGTAAAGAGAATGGCTAGCATCGGGAAAATAGATGTGTTTGATGACACGCAAGAAAACTGGGCAACTTACATTGAACGACTGGAACAGTACTTCATTGCAAACGACATTGCTGATAACAAGAGAGTACCAGCGTTGTTGAGTTTAATTGGCCCAAAAATGTACAGTTTGCTAAGGGATCTGACTGCCCCTCTGAAGCCCTCCAATAAAACATTTACAGAGATTGTGGAGATATTGCAAAATACCCTAATCACCTAAACCACGTTTTCGTTTCCACAAGAGAGACCAGGTACAGAGTTGAAGAAACTGTCTGAACAGTTTGGAGAGAACCTAAATGACACATTGAGGGATAGATTTGTTTGTGGACTGAAACATGAACACATTCAAAAACGTTTGCTCACAGAATCAGATCTCACTTTTGCAAAGGCTGTTGAAATTGCTGTGGCTATGGAAATCGCGACTAAAGATGCAATTGAGTTGCAAAGTAAAAGAAATACTGACCTATCACAAACTTCCCTGCACAAGTTTTCACACAGCCGACAGCGCCCCCGTGTGGCCGAGAAATGCAACAGGTGTGACAGAGATGGTCACGGGGCAGAGGACTGCCGTTTCAAAGACGAGATTTGTCACAAATGCAATAGAAGGGGGCACATTCAAAGAGCATGATGATTCAAATTCAGTCACAACAAGAAAACGGAGAAAATGAAAGGGTCTGTGAATACACTAGCAGAGAACAGTGACAGTGGTTCAGATGAACGATTAATTGGTACAATGGAGTTAAACACAGTGACTTCTCCCAGCAGTAGCATAATATGGGTGACACCAGAAAGGCAAACCCCTCAAAATGGAGCTGGACACAGGATCTGCAGTGTCTATAATTTCCACAACGGTTTACAATGAGCACTTCAAGGCTATGAAGCTGAAGAACACAAATGTGTTGCTGAAGACCTACGCAGGAGAGAGATTGAGCCCAATGGGGGCGTTGCAGGTCAGAGTGAGTTATGGGGAGCAAACACAGCAGTTACAGCTGTATGTGGTGCCTGGAACTGGCCCCCCATTATTTGGCAGGGAATGGCTTTCAAAAATAAAGTTGAACTGGTGTGACTTGAAAATGCTCCACACGTTCCAGTCCAAAGAGAAAGGCACAGACCAAACACTGGAACACTTGCGGAAGAAATACAACACAGTTTTCAGTGATCAGATGGGAACAGTAAAAGGCTTCACAGCCAAACTGGTACTGAGAGATGACGCAACCCCAAAATTCTGCAAACCCAGATCCGTTCCATACTCCCTGAGACCAAAGGTGGAAGCGGAAATCGATCCCTTGCAGGATTCAGGGATCCTGACGAAAGTGGACAGAAGCCACACCCATAGTTCCTATTGTAAAGAAAGACGGGTCTGTTAGAATGTGTGGGGACTTCAAGGTAACTGTGAATTCAATGTTGCATGTGGACCAATACCCCCTGCCATGTCTGGATGATATCTTTGCTGCACTAGCTGGTGGGAAACAATTCAGTAAAATCGATCTGAAACAGGCTTACCTGCAGCTACCGGTTGAAGAGAGCTCCAAACAGTACCTGACAATAAACACACACAAAGGTCTATACAGGTATAACCACCTGGTTTTTGGCATTGCATCGGCCCCAGCCATTTGGCAATGAACGATTGACCAGATTTTGCAAGGAATCCCAGGAACCCAATGTATCCTGGATGACATGATCATAACAGGATACACTGACAAAGAGCACCTGGCTAACCTGGAAGAGGTCCTGAAAAGACTGAAAGAGCATGGTCTACAGGCAAACTTACAGAAGTGTGAGTTCTTCAAAGACAAGATTGTCTTCTGTGGACATGAAATCGACTGCAATGGATTGCACAAAACACAGGACAAAATCAATGCAGTGGTACAGGCAGCATGACCACAAAATATCACAGAAGTGAGATCTTTCATGGGACTGATCAATTACTACAGAAGATTCCTCCCAAACCTTTCAGCACTACTCCAGCCTCTCAATCAGCTCCTGGAAAAGAATAGGACATGGCAGTGGACAGCACAGTGTGAAAATGCGTTTCTTGAGGCAAAACGGCTCATCACATCTGAACAGGTCCTAATGCATTACGACCCTGAACTGCCAGTGAAGTTGGCTTGTGATGCGTCCCCTTATGGCTTAGGGGCCGTCCTTTCACACACACTGAAAGATGGGTCAGAGAGGCCAGTTGCATTTGCGTCACAAACTTTAATGATGCAGAGAAAAACTACCCACAAATCGACAAAGAAGCACTGGCACTAGTGTGGGGCGTCAAGAAATTCCACGCATACCTATATGACAAGGGTTTCACACTGGTTACGGATCACCAGCCGTTGCTTTCCATTTTCAGTCCAAAGAAAGGCATTCCGGCAATGACAGCGGCCAGGTTACAGCGATACGCCTTGTTCCTTGCCAGTCATATGTATGACATTGAGTTTAAGCCGTCGTCCCTCCACACAAATTCAGATGGATTATCCAGACTGCCGTGTACAAGAGAAAGACAAAGGAGTGTGGATGCAGTGGACATTTTCCATAGCTCTCAGCTCGAGGCACTACCTGTCACAAGCACAGTTATCAAACGGGAGACAAGGAAATACGTGACCTTGTCAAAAGTATACACCTACACCATGTCAGGATGGCCAGCTACAGGCAGAAAGGAGCTGACTCCGTATTTCCAGCGGAGAAATGAAATTACAACGTACCAAGGATGTTTGATGTGGGGAATGAGAGTCACGATACCCCAGAAATGCCAACATCAGGTTTCGCAGAAACTACATGAAGGTCATGTTGGAATTGTCAAAATGAAGCTGCTCGCAAGGAGTCACTTCTGGTGGCCCGGTCTGGTTCAACAGATAGAAAACATGGCGAAGAACTGTAGAGGATGTTTGGAAACCCTTCACATGCCTGCTCCTGTCCCAGTCCACCGATGGGAATGGCCCATAGAGCCATGGCAGAGAATTCATGTGGACTATGCTGGTCCCTTTGAAAAGCACATGTTTCTGGTTATAGTTGATGCCCATTCCAAATGGCCAGAGGTGTTCTGCACTGACTCCTCCACCTCAGCTCAGACAATAGTGTCTCAGAACAACGTTTGCACGCTTCAGATTGCCACTGCAGCTAGTAAGTGACAATGCGCACTCTTTTGTAAGTGACGAGTTTCCAAGATTCATGTCAGTAAATGGAATCAAACACTCAACCTCAGCTCCGTACCACAGTGCCACCAATGGGCTGGCAGAACGTTTTGTGCAAACCCTAAAGCAAGGACTCCGTGCAGCAAAACGGGACGAAGGGACTTTGCAAACAAAACTGGCTAAGTTCCTGGCCTCCTACCGAAACACCCCACATGCCACAACAAATGAAAGCCCAGCCACACTGATGTTCGGGAGGCCTCTCCGCACACAGCTGGACATCATGAAGCCAAACAGACGTAATGAAGTGCTGGACAAACAAGCCAAGATGCTCTCCGGTGGCCGGGAGTGCCATCTCCAAACAGGACAGGAAGTGATGGTGCAAGACTACAGAAGGAGAGGGAAATGGACAAGAGGGACCATACATACACAAACGGGACCCAGAACCTACCAGGTTCAAGTGAGCCCAGACATAATGTGGCGGCGTCACATTAACTTCTTAGGGAGCGGCTCCCGAGGTGACGGTTTTGGAGAGTCTGGCGTGCCCAAAGTAAAATGCATGCCACTCAGGCCCAGAAAATAGGATATGCACATAGGAAACAGGAAACACTCTGAAGTTTCTAAGAGTGTTAAAATAATGTATGTGAGTATAACAGAAGTGATATAGCAGGCGAAAACCCGAGGAAAATCCATCCGGATTTGCAGTTTTTTTTGTAAATGAGCATCTTCTCCATTGTGCCTATTGCATACAACTTTATGTAGGACTGAGACTGCAGTACCTATGGCTTACCTATGGGTAAAGAGACCCCAGGCTGAAAGAAGGGAACGTGTGGATGAAGGTGCTGTTATAGCAGAAGCTATAATGGGGCAAGCACACACTGAGGATGTGCAGGAGCCTCCAGACAATCCAAGGCGCTACCCAGAACGAAGGCACCGTCCAACAGACAGACTGGACTTATAAACAAACAAACAAAAACGAACTGTTCAAGTTAAAATCAAAAGATCCAAAATAACTACAACAAGTTCTGGGAAATGTTTCAGTTGTGTTTGGTTAAAGTAACTCTGATTGTATAAGAGAAGGAATGTTATGTTCTGTTAATTACTGATGTCCCCTTTAAGAATTGAGCACCCTTGGACATGCGCAGTGTTGTTCTATGTTATTAAGGTTCCAATGCTTTTTAGCAAATGTGAAGCTCCAATTCAATTCCTGGTGTTCCGAGTATTTCTTATTATACAAGTAATAAGAGCTAAGACACTACAGACATAACCTGAAAGGCCGCTCAGCAAGGAAGAAGCCTTTGCTCCAAAACCGCCATAAAAAAGCCAGACTACGGTTTGCAACGATCGTACTTTTTGGAGAAATGTCCTCTGGTCTGATGAAAAAAAATAGAACTGTTTGGCCATAATGACCATTGTTATATTTGGAGGAAAAAGGGGCAGGCTTGCAAGCCGAAGAACACCATCCCAACCGTGAAGCACGGGGGTGGCAGCATCATGTTGTGGGGGTGCTTTGCTGCAGGAGGGACTGGAAAACTTCACAAAATAGATGGCATCATGAGGCAGGAAAATTATGTTGATATATTGAAGCAACATCTCAAGACATCAGTCAGGAAGTTAAAGCTTGGTCGCAAATGGGTCTTCCAAATGGACAATGACCCCAAGCATACTTCCAAAGTTGTGGCAAAATGGCTTAAGGACAACAAAGTCAAGGTATTGGAGTGGCCATCACAAAGCCCTGACCTCAATCCCATAGAACATTTGTTGGCAGAACTGAAACAGCGTGTGCAAGCAAGGAGGCCTACAAACCTGACTCAGTTACACCAGCTCTGTCAGGAGGAATGGGCCAAAATTCA
>QNTS01014085.1:5126-16400 GCA_003317085.1 Hucho hucho
TGACCAAATACTTATTTTCCACCATAATTTGCAAATAAATTCATTAAAAATCCTACAATGTGATTTTCTGGATTTTTTTCCCTCATTTTGTCTGTCATAGTTGAAGTGTACCTATGATGAAAATTACAGGCCTCTCTCATCTTTTTAAGTGAGAGAACTTGCACAATTGGTGGCTGACTAAATACTTTTTTGCCCCACTGTATATCGACATAACCTGAAAGGCCGCTCAGCAAGGAAGAAGCCACTGCTCCAAAACCGCCATAAAAAAGCCAGACTACGGTTTGCAACTGTACATGGGGACAAAGATCATACTTTTTGGAGAAATGTCCTCTGGTCTAAATAAAACTAAAATAGAACTGTTTGGCCATAATGACCATCATTATGTTTGGAGGAAAAAGGGGGAGGCTTGCAAGCCGAAGAACACCATCCCAACCGTGAAGCACGGGGGTGGCAGCATCATGTTGTGGGGGTGCTTTGCTGCAGGAGGGACTGGTGCACTTCACAAAATAGATGGCATCATGAGGAAGGAAAATTATGTGGATATTTTATTATTATTCTTTTTTATTTCACCTTTATTTAACCAGGTAGGCCCGTTGAGAACAAGATCTCATTTACTTCATTTGCACACACTGTATACAGATGTTTCTATTGTGTCATTGACTGTACGATTGTTTATTCCATGTGTAACTCTGTGTTGTTGTTTGTGTCGCACTGCTTTGCTTTATCTTGGCCAGGTCGCAGTTGTAAATGAGAACTTGTTCTCACCTGGCCTAGCTGGTTAAAGGTGTAATAAAAACAGTTCTCTGTGGACGGCCATGCACATGGACCAATGGGCCAGCGTCTATGAAATATTAGATATAGGAAACTTACACACACACACACACACACACATGAACGCACACATACATATTACCATATGCACACATGCACATACACACACACACACACACACACACACACACATTCCCATATGCACACACGTACATACACATGCACACACAATTTTTTTTTTTTTATCAACACACTACATTAAAATTCCTTTCCTTCCCCTCCCTCTCTTCCCTTTCCATCTCCCAACCCTTTCTCCATCTCTCTCTCTCTCTCTCTCTCTCTCTCTCTCTCTCTCTCTCACTCTCACTCTCTGAAGTGTTAATTGTTGGGGACTTTAACATTGCCTTGGGAAACCATGACACTGATTGTTTAAAGGATTTTTGTGTTAAATTAAATCTGACCCAGTTAATTAATAAACCCAATCATCCAAATCTGAAGGACCCTACAAAATCAACCTTGATCGACTTATATTTATAAATACCCCAGAATAATATGTTGTAAGTGGGGTGTTTTCCTTAGATATAAGTGACCATTGTCCTATTGTCTGTATCAGGGATGTTTGACTACCTAGATCCAAACCACGTCTTATCAGAAAGAGGAATTTTATACCTTTCAATAAAGGCCTTTCCTATGATCTTCAATGTAGTGACGTTGACTATATCTCATCTAGTCATGATCCAGAGCTGCTCTAAAACACTTCTTAAATGTAGTGACGTTGACTGTATCTCATCTAGTCATGATCCAGAGCTGCTCTAAAACACTTCTCAAATGTCTTCAATGTTATTGTCGATAAGCACATCCCCTTAAAAACCCTTAAAAACCATGAGAGGTAAAATTAGGTCTAACCCTTAGTTCACACCAGAGCTGGACAAAGTTATACTCAATAGAGATGCTGTCTGGGCCAAAGCTAGATTAACAGACTCATGCCCAGATCGGCAGTCAGGAGAAATATCTGTGTACAAGCAGTTAGAAAAGCTACATCTGATTACTTTGTTCAGGAAATCCGGCCAAGTTCTGGAAAAGGGTTAAAACTCTGAAGGGTTGTAAACTTCTCTTCTCTTCCCCGTCAAACAAATCTTGTCTCTGGCACCATTACTGATCAAATTGATATATTTAATGCTTTTAATTACCATTTTATTTCTGCGGGCAATTTGTTTGACTCAGTTTCTAAACCAACTCACTTCAAGTGTGGTCTGGATATTAATGGAGTCAATTTGTTGAATGATACTGAAATTGTTGGTCTGGATATTAATGGAGGTAAGTTGTTGATTAATACTGAAAATGTTCTGGGGTTTTCTTTCAGGCAATTCTCTGTTAAGCAGTCCTTGATGTGTTGGACGGAGTGAAGTCAGATTTTCTTGAGGTACATAAAGGTGTCCCACAAGGATCAACATTAGCACCTGTTCTTTTTACGATTTATATAAATGCTACTGGTCAATCTGTTAAAAAACGTGATCTTCATTTGTATGCGGATGACACTATTACGTCTGCAGTTTCTCTGACTGTTGATTTAGCTGTGTCAAGGTTACAGTCGGATTTTGCAGCTATTCAGGAAGCCCTTAAGAATTTAAAGCTCGCACTTCATACAAGCAAAACGAAACACATGCTGTTTTCAAAGTCTCGTAGAAGTATCTCAGTCAGGTGACATCCTTACTCCTTGAATGGTTCTGTAATTGAACTGGTCTCTGCATACAGATACCTTGGTATTTAGATGGACAATGATCTATCATTTAGGAAACATACAAATGAGCTTGTTTAAGAAGCTGAAATGGAAATTGAGTTTCCTATATAGTGATAGAGCTTGTTAAGAAGCTTAAATGTAAAGTGGGTTTCCTATATAGAAACAGAGCTTGTTTTTCTCGGGCTAGCAGGAAGATAATTGTAGAATCAACTTTTCTATCTGTTCTTGACTATGGTGATACCATCTCCTGACTCTACTCTAAAATCCCTGGATTCTGTTTATCACAGCGCCCTTCATTTATTACATCTGACAGCTTTAATACTCATCACTGCATCCTTTACCAAGTTGTCTGGGACCTCTTTTAAAGACACGTAGATCACCTCATTACTAATTTTTTGGTTTATAAAGCCCTACTCCACAAGCTGCCAACATACTTAACATCTTTGTTGAAATGTAGAATTTCAGGTCACAGGGTTGGCTAAGGATGATGACTCCCTTGCTAACCACAGAGCTGCTTTTTCATATCAGGCACCTCATGTGTGAAATAGTCTCCAGTTGGCACATCGTTTGGGTCATTTGGTGTCTCTGGGTCAATTTAGGAAATTGGTTAAGGATTTTAAAAGTGATATATTTGTTTGATCATAATGGCCAATGTGTATATTGTATGTTTAGTGTGTATATTGTATGTTTAGTGTGTATATTGTAGGTAAATTGTGTATATTTGGTGTATTTTTTTATATAATTGTGTGTGTGCTGATGAGACTGTTGTTCCCAGGGCTCTCTCTCTCTCTGTCAATCTCTCTCTCTCTATTTTGCCCTCTCTCTCTCTCTCTCTCTCTTTTGCCCTCTCTCTCATTAAACGTTCCCTCACTCCTTTTAACCCCCCCTCCACTCTCTCTCTTTCTTTCTCTCTACTGCTCCTCCCTCTCTCTCCCCCCCCAGACTGACAACATCACACCCTTCCAGAGGGTAGTCTCACCTCTGACCTTTCACCTCAGGGCAGTATGCAGGTTCCCACTAGATGGCCAAGCTGCACAGTCAATATTGGTTGTATCGTAACATTTTATGCAAACAAAAATGTGCTATTTGGTCTTAAATATAAGTCTAGGTTTAGGCATACAGTTAGGGTTAGGTTTATGGTTAAGGTTAGGTTTAGGGTCAGGGTCAGGGTCAGGGTTAGGGGTTAGGGTTAGGGGTTAGGTTTAAAATCAGATTTGAACAAGATAAATTGTAGAATTACGCAGGGTTTCTGACTTGGCCAGATAGTGACCACCCAGTACTGTATATATATCAGAGTAGTGGTGTTGATCTAGGATCTGGTCACCCCTGTCCATGTAATCTTATAAATGTTGATCTAGTAGGCAAAACTGATCCCAGATCAACACTTCTACTCGGAGATGCTTTATAAATATGGGCCCTGACCTCCAACCTCATCATTGACCCCTCTGTTCATGACCGCTGACCCCTAGCCCGTACTTGCAACATCGTCTAAATTGCTAGGTATAACTTGTCCTTAACCACAGATCTGGGATCAGCTTCGACTTCCTAAATCCGAACCTTGAATGGGAAATCTTCAGTTGAAACAATATCAAAGCGAATCCCCTCCACTGTTTCGGTAGAAAGCTGAGGGATGGGGCTGTAGAAATGTAACGACTCTTAATTTCATAGACAGAGGTATGGATGCAAGGACTGAACATCCATGATATCAAAATGATAATTTTAACCATGTTTTGAGGCGGTACAGTGTTTGTTTACCTGTATTTTGTTTACAAACATTGGAGTAAAAAAAAGTGTATATTTTGGGTTCTGATGGGGTACGACAGATGAACTAAGCTCATGAGGCATTTATAAGTTATATTTTTCAAGAATCAATCGGTACATATCATTCATTTCTAAGTTAAAAAAAATGGATGTAGCAACTGCAGACTGACCCTTTAACCACCATAGGGGAGAAATGCAAAAGGAACTGCAGATTGCCCCTTTAACCATCATAGGGGAGAAATGCAAATCGGACCCAAAGTCAGTGTCTATAGTAGGTAGAGTAATCAGATGAAATATGACTTGATTTCTTTGTCCTGTTTCTTTAGCTCTCAATTATTGTGTCTCTTGGAGAAATTGCAATGAAGACGGTGGTAAATTCCATGTCTTTCAGTCGTGTATTGTGTGTGTGTTTGAGAGTGTCTGTATGTGTGTGTGTAAGTGGAGAGTGTGTGTTTGTGTGTGTGTGTGTGTGTGTGTGTGTGTGTGTGTGGAGTGTGTGTATGTGTGTTTGTATTCCTGTTTATTTGAAATTGCAATATTTGTCAGTGTGTGATTATTTCCTTTTCTCATCCTCTCTTTCTCTCACCCCAATATCCTCCCTCCCTCCCTCCCTCCCTCCCTCCCTCTCAAACTCTTACTGAGTGATCCACAAAGTGTATTTTAAATCTGTAATATGTTTTGCCAGTTGTCGTAATATTATGGTTTTCAAGTCTGTAATATGTATTGCCAGTTTTTGTCATATTTTTTGTAATAACAGATACCCGGCAGTCTCGACTACAGACATCCCGGTGTCCCCATCACTGTCTCCGCAGCAACCTACATTTTCTACCTTTAGAGCACCACCGACACCAGATACCATGGTAACAACTAGATCTCATCATCTGATGTCAGCCGAGGTGCCAGCTTTGTCCATGGAATTCCATCGTTGTTCATAATGGATAATAATATTCCTAGGGCGATGCTGATGGCTGCCTCGCCCGGGACAGGAAACTAGCCCTTGTCGTCATTGCAGGTTTGTTCGTCAAGTTATCCCCCACCGACTGTTCCTCAGCAGGGGAATCCGTCTACCTTGGTGTCCATGACGCCCCCCGCCCACAGTCTGCGCCCCTCAGCCCGCCTCCCAATACAGGACTCCCCATCTCCCCTCCCTTCTCCTCCCCCCAGTCTCCCCAACCCTCTGCCTCCGACAACCTTTTCACCTTTTTCGACTTCTTCCGATTGTTTTGATGTGCGGACTGACTGGACTTCTAGGCTACAGGTAGGTGGATAGGTGGACCCCAATACACACACATCTTCATATATCAGTAGATCAGATGGATCACATGATGCACTGAGAAAAGAACCAGAGGATCAATGAAATGCAAGTTCTGAACTACAACATAAAAACGTTCTTGATGGTGCCATTTAGATTTTTCTTGTCTTTGATTTTTGAGGGGGAAAGATAGGAAGGGTTGTGGTTGACCTATTGATAGAGTCCACGTCCCAAATGGCACCCTATTGCCTATATAGTGCACTACTTTTGACCAGGGCCCTGGTGGACTATGTGGGGAAAAGGGTGCCATTTGGGACGCACACAGTGTGTGGACCTTTGTATTCCGTTAACTCATTTCCGAAAGATTCCGGAGTCTGTCTGTGACATTTCGAGGCAATGCTTGAATCTCTCACAGAGTTGGCAGAGAAAAGATGAAATGTCTTATTGTTATCAGATGACATTTGCGTTCAATTTCAGCGAATGAGGCAAACAAAGTGATGTGAAGGGTGCACAGACCTTTACATTTTTTAGACTGAACCTACCAGGCGTTTAGAGAAGTTCAAATGTATTTATAAAGCCCTTTTTACATCAGCCGATGTCACAAAGTGCTGTACAGAAACCCAGCCTAAAACCCCAAACAGCAAGCAATGCTGGTGTAGAAGCACGGTGGCTAGGAAAAACTCCCTAGAAAGGCCGGAACCTAGGAAGAAACCTAGAGAGGAACCAGGCTCTGAGGGGTGGCCAGTCCTCTTCTGGCTGCACGTGGTGGAGATTATAGCAGTACATGGCCAAGATGTTTAAATGTTCATAGATGACCAGCAGGATCAAATAATAATAATCACAGTGGTTGTAGAGGGTGCAACAGGTCAGTACCTCAGGAGTAAATGTCAGTTGGCTTTTCACAGCCGAGCATTCAGAGTTAGACAGCAGGTGCGGTAGAGAGAGAGAGTCAAAAAACAGCAGGTCCGGGACAAGGTAGCACTTCTGGGGAACAGGTCAGGGTTCCATAGCCACAGGCAGAACAGTTGAAACTGGAGCAGTTTCCTCCTTGAGGAAAGCAAGGAGTCATCAGGCCAGGTAGTCCTGAGGCATGGTCCCAGGTCTCAGGTCCTCCGGGAGGGAGAGGGAGAGAGAGATAATTAGAGGGAGCATACTTAAATTCACACAGGACACCGGATAAGACAGGAGAAATACTCCAGATATAACAGATTGACCCTAGCCCCGCGACACATAAACTATTGCAGCATAAATACTGGAGGCTTAGACAGGAGGGGTCGGGAGACACTGTGGCCCGTTTCAACATTACCCCAGGACAAGGCCAAGCAGGCAGGATATAACCTCACCCACACCACTAGAGGGATATCTTCAAACCATCAACTTCCTACCCTGAGACAAGGCTGAGTATAGCCCACGGAGATCTCCCCCACTGCACGAATCCGAGGGGGCGCCAACCCGGACAGGAAGATCACGTCAGTGACTCAAACCACTCAAGTGACGCACCCCTCCTATGGACGGCATGGAAGAGCACCAGTACGCCAGTGACTCAGCCCCCGTAATAGGGTCAGAGTCAGAGAATCCCAGTTGAGAGAGGGGAGCCGGCCAGGCAGAGACAGCAAGAGCGGTTTGTCGCTTGTCCCGGACCTGCCGTTCACCTTCACACCCCTGGGCCAGACTACACTCAATGACCTACTGCAGAGATGAGTCTTTAATAAAGACTTAAAGGTCGAGACCGAGTCTGCGTCTCTCACATGGATAGGCAGACCATTCCATAAAAACTGAGCTCTATAGGAGAAAGCCCTGCCTCCAGCTGTTAGAAATTCTAGGCACAATAAGGCCTGCGTCTTGTGACCGTAGCATACGTGTATTTTATTTAACCAGGCAAGTCAGTTAAGAACAAATTCTTACTTACAATGACGGCCTAGGAACAGTGGGTTAACTGCCTTGTTCAGGGGCAGAACGACAGAGTTTTACCTTGTCAGCTCGGGGATTCGATCTAGCAACCTTTCGGGTTACTGGCCCAACGCTCTAACCACTAGGCTACCTGCCACCCCTCACGTGTAGGTATGTACGGCAGGACTAAATTGGAGAGATAGGTAGGAGCAAGCCTGTGTAATGCTTTGTAGGTTAGCAGTAAAACCTTGAAATCAGCCCTTGCCTTAACATGAAGCCAGTGTAGAGAGGCTAGCACTGGAGTAATATGATCACATTTTTTGGTTCTAGTCAAGATTCTAGCAGCCGTGTTTAGCACTAACGGAAGTATATTTAGTGCTTTATCCAGGTAGCCGGAAAGTAGAGCATTGCAGTCGACTACTCTAGAAGTGACAAAAGCATGGATTCGTGTTTCTGCATCATTTTTGGACAGAAAGTTTCAGATTTTTGTAATGTTACGAAGATGGAAAAAAGCTGTCCTTGAAACAGTCTTTATATGTTCAATGAACACTGTTTATAACCGTTCATGAGCACCAGTAATGGACAATTTGGACAAATGAAAACTTTTGAAAAGATATATGAATGTAGCTAGATTAACGTTTGGCCATATAATGAAATCAATCTAGTTTATATAATTTATATATTATTTTTACAGTTTAAAACAATTTAAAAGTACAAATAATCCCAGAGGATGACACATGAACGCATAAAAAATACACTTATATCCAAGATGGCGTAGCAGTCAGACGTCTTTTGTCCTCGTCGTGTCCAGTGTATATATCTTTTTATATATTTTCTTCGCATATCATTTTATATATTTTTTCTAAAACTTAACTTCAAAACACTCTCCTGCAACCCGCCTCACCCAATGTGGTACGGATCTGTTTTTTTTCAAGTATTATCCACCTCGAATCCGGAATTCCCTAACAGAAGCTAGCTCACTAGCTAACATTAGTATTTTATCTAACCATTGCTAACTGTAAGGGCAAACCAGCAGAGGGAGCCATCACCTGAGTACTGACTGTGCTCCACTCCCCTTGGCTTCCTCTGCACTAATTTCCTGTTTGGTTGACTATTTAACCAGTAACCATGCCTGTACTCATTGCGAAGTATTGCCAGTTACCCTGCCTTACCGAGCGTTTTTGATTGCCTGTTGGACTGATGTTTCTGTTAAGATCTCTTGCCTGCCTACTGACCTCTGCCTTTTGGATTATCCCTTTGTATGACGACAGATCTGACTGCTCCTCTGGTTTTTACCCTCTGCCTGCCTTATCGTATATGTTCAAGGAATCTGCCCTTAATAAACCTCCGCACATGGATTCTAACTCTGCCTCAGTGTATTCGTTACACTAACGGACAGCAGCAGCTAACCTTTAGCTCGGAAAAGCTCTCGCCGTTCGTATAACGCGACTCAAACCAGAGCATTCTGGATCTATTTTCTCTCCATATCCCCGGATTCCTACTGCAAACTCTGGATATTTTCACCTGGATGTTGCAGCTAGCTAGCTGTTATTCGTGTGGCTATTGGCTAACGTTGGACCCGGAGCAATGCACCAATTAGCCTGAAGCTAGCCTACGCTAAGCCCACCTTCCGGCTGGCTGAAGAGTCCCATCAGCCACTCCTGGGCTACAACACCTATCCGGACCCGTTTTTACTGCCGGTGCAGAGCCTAACCGGGCCTTCACGACTGGACTACCAACGTTATCTGCCTGAGGGGGTTATTCAACTGGCCCTCCGTCGCGACGTCACCTGAACGCCCATCAGCTAACTGCGACCTGCTAATCGTTAGCTGTCTAGAGCATATCGGCTGCTAGCTAATCAGGTCCATCGGACAATTTCTTAGGCCACTATTTTGCCAATTGGCCTGGTCCCCTTCACCACACGGAACCCCACTAACCCATCACGACTGGTCTACCGACGGAAACGCACGAGGAGGCTATAAACAGACTTCCTCCGTCTTTGTTAGCCGGCCTGCTAGCCTTTGCTAGCTTGCCACCCCCGGCTAGCTGTCTGAACCGCCGTGTCCCCAAAAAGGCTCACTACTAACTGAACCCTTATGATCACTCGGCTAAGCATGCCTCTCCTCAATGTCAATATGCCTTGTCCATTGCTGTTCTGGTTAGTGTTTATTGTCTTATTTCACTGTAGAGCCTCTAGCCTTGCTCAATATACCCTTCAGTTCCACCACCTACACATGCGATGACATCACCTGGTTAAAATGTTTCTAGAGACAATATCTCTTTCATCACCACTCAATGCCTAGGTTTACCTCCACTGTATTCACGTCCTACCATACCTTTGTCTGTACATTATTCCTTTAATCTATTTTATCGCCCCCTGAAACCTGTTATTTTTACTCTCTGTTCAGAACGTCATAGACGACCAGTCATTATAGCCTTTAGCCGTACCTTTATCCTACTCCTCCTCTGTTCCTCTGGTGATATAGAGGTTAATCCAGGTCCTGCAGTGCCTAGCTCCGCTCCTATTCCCCAGGCGCTCTCATTTGTTGACTTCTGCAACAGTAAAAGCCGTAAAAGCCTTAACTTCAAAACACTCTCCTGCAACCCGCCTCACCCAATGTGGTACGGATCAGTTTTTTTTCAAGTATTATCCACCTCGAATCCGGAATTCCCTAACAGAAGCTAGCTCACTAGCTAACGTTAGTATTTTATCTAACCATTGCTAACGGACAGCAGCAGCTAACCTTTAGCTCGGAAAAGCTCTCGCCGTTCGTATAACGCGACTCAAACCAGAGCATTCCGGACCTATTTCCGGACCTATTTCTCTCCATATCCCCATTAGCCTCCTCCCTAAGTTTGTTTTATTCACTGCTTTAACACACTCTGCCAACCCGGATGTCCTAGCCGTGTCTGAATCCTGGCTCAGGAAGACCACCAATAACGCTAAAATTTCCATCCCTAACTACAACATTTTCAGACAAGATAGAATGGCCAAAGGGGGCGGTGTTGCAATCTACTGCAGAGATAGCCTGCTGAGTTCTGTCTTACTATCCAGGTCTGTACCCAAACAATTTGAACTTTCTAGAAACAAGTCTCTCACTGTTGCCGCTTGCTATAGACCACCCTCTGCCCCCAGCTGTGCTCTGGACACCATATGTGAACTGATTGCCCCCCATCTATCTTCAGAGTTCGTGCTGCTAGGTGACCTAAACTGGGACATGCTTAACACCCCGGCCATCCTACAGTCTAAGCTTGATGCCCTAAACCTCACACAAATCATCATTGAACCTACTAGGTACAACCCCAAAGCCGTAAACACGGGCACCCTCATAGATGTCATCCTAACTAACTTGCCCTCCAAATACACCCCTGCTGTTTTCAACCAAGATCTCAGTGATCACTGCCTCATTGCCTGCATTCGTAATGGGTTTGCGGTCAAACGATCCCCCCTCATTACTGTTAAACGTTCCCTAAAACACTTCAGCAAGCAGGCCTTTCTAATCGACCTGGCCCGGGTATCCTGGAAGGATATTGACCTCATCCCGTCAGTAGAGGATGCCTGGTTATTCTTTAAAAGTGCCTTCCTCACCATCTTAAATAAGCATGCCCCATTCAAGAAATTTAGAACCAGGAACAGATATAGCCCTTGGTTCTCTCCAGACCTGACTGCCCTTGACCAGCACAAAAACATCCTGTGGCGTTCTGCATTAGCATCGAACAGCCCCCGTGATATGCAACTTTTCAGGGAAGTCAGGAACCAATATACACTGGCAGTTAGGAAAGCCAAGGCTAGCTTTTTCAAGCAGAAATTTGCTTCCTGTAACACAAACTCAAAAAAGTTCTGGGACACTGTAAAGTC
>QNTS01014088.1:0-18483 GCA_003317085.1 Hucho hucho
CACACACACACACACACACACACACACACACACACACACACACACACACACACACACACACACACACACACACACACACACACACACACACACACACACACACACACACACACACACACACAGACAGACTCTTTGTCAACATTCTTCATCATCCCCTGTCTGTCTTAAAGTACTGTTTGTATTCACCTCCAGTCTCTCCTGGGATCTTCCACAGCTGCCCTACCACATTGATTCCATTGTGGCTGTCTAATTGTTTTACAATGGACTGCAAGGTTCGGTCAGTTCACAGCCAAGGTGTCTCTAATCCATCACCTGGTCTCACTTGTTCTCTACAGGCAGAGTATTGCTGGACTAGCCATTAATATCACCTATTCACTGCCCAGAGCTGTGGTCAGATATGTGTTGAAATATCACTCATTCTATTAGCGTCTGGCCTGTTCACTTATACTAACATTGATTTCAATGGAGACACTGGAGACCACATTGGGAGCACCATTAAAGTGACAGTTCAATTGTCTGGGTGGTACATGGTTTAGGTGACAACATGAAAATGTAGGGCTAAACTAGGGCTAAGACAATTGAAACGCTTGTATGGGACGTTCAGCTTTATTACTTTAATTGTGTCCCAAATGGCACCCTGTTCCCTATTTAGTGCACAACTGGGCTCTGGTCCAAAGTAGTGCACTATATAGGGAATAGGGTGCCATTTGGGACACACTCTTCATGATTTATTGTGGAGTACCTTGTCTCCTTAATGGACTCTGACACTGTTAACAATATGTGTTGATCACTCTGGTCATAGATAGCACCCTTAGCATATGTCTGATTTCAGCTCCGATGGATTTACAGCTGAACTGGGCATGGGGGATTGTCTCAAAGGCCTTGTCTGCGTCCCAACTAGCACCCTATTCCCTATGTAGTGCACAAACTTTGCTCTGGTCAAAAGTAGTGTACTATAAAGGGAATAGGGCGCCATTTGGGACACATACCCTCTCTGCTCCCAAGGTTACGTGGGATGGGTGAGCCTCCGGTGGAGGTCTGAGGTGAATATTAAGTAGGATAACAGGATGGAGGGATGGAGGGATGGCTCTGTCTGGGCTATTTAGATTTTTGCTCAGTAGCTTTTGACAGGTATGTGTTTGATGTAGGATGGAGATTTACACAGGAGTGCTGACACAGACGTGTACACACACGTACACACACGGTTGTGCCTTAGTTAGGGCTTAGTTATCCTGCAAAGGAAAGGAAGACCACCCTGGCTGGTGTACTGATAATCCTGTTTCCTTCACTGAGGATGAGAGAGGGAGACAATGAGGAGCGCATCAGGGGCTTTTCAGTAGTATCACACTGAAACATGCTGAGTGGAAATCATTTTCCTTGGAGAAAAACACAAATACATACACTCACTCACTCACACACTCACTCACTCACTCACTCACACACACACACACACACACACACACACACACACACACACACACACACACACACACACACACACACACACACACACACACACACACACACACACACACACACACACAAACACACAAACACACACACACACCCTGCTGCTGCTCACTACCTGATGGGTGCCACCAGCTAACGATTTCCCTTCCAGTGGAGGAGGAGAGAGAGGGGGAGGGACAGATGGAGAGAGAGGGGTGGGGGGGTTGATAGAGTTGTAGAATGGGATAGGATTTGAATCATCTCAAGGTATAGGACTTGATGGAAAATTCTGAAGTTCTCGGATGTTTCACTGTGGTATACTCATGTTCAGGACCAGAAGTGATCCTAACCACAGAACAGGAAAAGCTACAGCATATGAAGACCCAGAGATTTTCCCTGTCAGGTCAAAGTAGTAAGGAAAAGATTACTGGCCCTATTCACTTTCAATATTATTATCTTTAATCATGTTCAATATTAATATAATTAACCAGGGTACGAATTATGGGGGAGTCAGGGGGTGCTCAGCTCCCCTGAATGAGATATTAGCTCCCCTAAATGCAACAAAAATCTATCTTTGGCGGGATTTCTAAATAATGCTAATTTAAGCATTCTCCTGTTTGTTTAAAATGCAGTGGTAAATATGTTTTACAGTGGTAAATATGTTTTACAGTGGCAAATATGAAAATAAAATCACCTCTTTCTGATGGTTTAAACCATATATTTCTACATGGCTGCACAAACCGTCTCCCTTTCCACGGCGCTGTTCACTCAGTAGTGCTGAATTTCGGCCTCAGCTGAGCTCCTGTAAACGCATAGATTTTCCTTTGTACTTGCTCATTTTCACCATCTGTTTGCCATGCGCCCTTGATAAAAAATAACCAATGCCTTTATTCCAATGCATTCGATATATCCGTTGATTTATCGTTGTTTGCGTTTGTCAGTCATCTGTTTAGAGCACTCAGCCAAAAGAAGTAGACCATTTATTTAGCTTTATTGTTTTATATCAATATTTGTTTTTCTTTCCTCGATCAGCGGATGATGGTCTCCAATATCAATTGACAATTAGCCTACAGCTGGACACCAATGCGCATCCAATCCATTCAACATTAATGACAGTACGCCTGTATTTGACTCTTTAGAAGCATTTGATTTTGTAATGGCATAGGCCTACATTGTTGTGGATTTGTGTCCCCGTGAGAACTGTTTTCACGGTGAAACATAATGAAATGTTACGTAGGCATAGTTACACTTACAGTGCATTTACCGCGATCTCACCTTTTCCAGAAAAATGCATTGAAAGTATAGGGAGCGTAACATTTCTTTACCACGGCCGGCAATCAGCTTACCCAACAATTATTTTGACCAATATGACACTGGCTACCTGTCGGCCTATTTGAAGTTCATGGTAATAGGCCTACACATTGTAGCCTAGTGTAGCAAACACTGTCTGTGTTAGGGTGACCATCCCGTTTTTCCCAGGACAATTTTCAGCCTCATTTCAGGTGTCCCGACTTAATCAATGGCAATCGGCAAATTTCATTAGGCACACTTTTTGGTGTTTTGTAAACAGATGTCTATTTCCATTCATACAACAGGTGGTTCTAATCATGAATGCTGATTGGTTAAAACCGCATTCCAGGCGGTGTCTATTCCACAAGTTACCTCTGGCTAAATCTGTGACGTTGAAATGCCTATTTACTCTGTTCCATCTGACTGCGCAATCCACTGTCTCATCAGCCCAGCCAGGCAATTTATAAACTTGATCTCCACTATAAAAAGCATCTAGACATAATCTCACATTTCTTTTAGACTAACATTTAGTTTTCAACAGCTGAGATTTGTATAAACCACCGACATTTGCAACATTGTCCCATAGTAATGAGCGTGTCGGGAGTCGGGACGAGACAGACAGGCAGCGTTTCTCAGACCGTCTAAATCATGAATAACCTGGCATCATTTTTATGGATATACACAAAGAAATGTCAATTGAAAAAAGGTAAAACAAAACAAAGTGCAGCTAGTTTTCAGTCTTTCCAGCTTCAGTTTGAAGTGATTGTGTTAGCTGTGTTGTTGGCTAGCTCCTCTGAACAACAGTGTCCTGATGAGTGAGCACATTTTCTGTGCCAGGCAAAATCACACCTCATTAGCTCATTGTTATGGATGTATCCAAATAAATGTCAATAGAAAACAACTTAAACAAATGCAAATGCAGCTAATGTTGTTATTCTGGCTGCACTGTTTGACGTGACTGTAAGTTAGACGTAGTTGGCTAGCTAGCAAGAACAGGATAAGAACGTTGCCAGCCAGTATGGCAATGGAACATTTAGAACGAACGACTAGGGGGCATTCATAGATACAGAACAAAAAGACTGAATGACAAGGTCGCGTCTCTGTCAACCGAAACGATAGAACGAACGACCAGCCGGCTTTGGTAGCAACCCTAGATTTGTGAAGGGACTATATCTTGTGGAAGGATGAAATAGTATGATTAAATTTATCAAAATAACGTTTTTAATGAAAATATGTAAATCATTATTTGAAAATGTTGATCACCCGTTGTATAAAAGTGATAATGCCCTTGAAGTCAGTGTTTGGAGGATATATTGGCATGGTTTGCTGGCCCTCGACTTCATCTAGGGCCTAACACCACCCGTGCCAGTATATCCTCCAAACACCGGCTTCTCAGGCATTATCACTTAATTATCAAATGGCGAGTGTAGGCTACATACATTGCACTGTTTGGATTATTTTGGAGCAGATGAACATGCACAGGCAGCCTCTTTACATTATTTGGGGTGTTTATGCCACATTAAAAGGTAATTCATTTTTACCATAATAATTTTTAGCATTATTATTAGGCCCCCCTGAATATCACGGTGTAATTCACACTCTGTAATTAACACAGTCAGTCTCTTTCAACTGCATGCAGTGTCAAGTCTGGTACGACACAGTGAGCTAATTGGTCACAAGTCGATTCTGCTAGTCCAGTTATCAAACTGTTTCATGTTGTCAATAGATGATGATTGGTCCTATAGCTACAACAAGGATCTATCTACAGAGCATGACAGTATGACAGCTTTTTCTTTGGCACCCTATTCTCTATATAGTGCACTACTTTTGATCAGGACCTTTAGGCTAGTGCACTATGTAGGGAATTTGGTGACACTTGGGACACAGCCTTTATCTAGGGGATCCAGATGTCTTCTTTATCTCCAGGATCACCTGGGAAGAGCTCTGTCTCTCTCTGGGTCATCTGATGCACGTCAGCATCGAGCCTCTTCTCTCCCACGTCACATGACCCTGGACACTCAGTCTGTCACCGCCCTCCCTCGCTACCATCTGTTGCATACAATAAAATAACTCTCACTGGTACCTGTTATCACTACTGATATGCAAGCACATATAAACACACACACATACATATAAACCCACGCAACCACACACACACACACACACACACAAACACCTGAGGAGAAGGTAAGGAGACACAGAATGAACGAATGCCCTTCTCCTCCTCTGCATAAGATCTCTGTGTACCACTGCTAGCTGGGTGTGCATCTGCCTTGCTAATGAGTGATCCGGGAAGGTATTGATTTAAAGCACATGGGAGAGCCCGGATGCCCAGTCCTGTTCAGTCCCCTCTCCTTGAAGACGTATGATAGGCTGTGTCTCCTGCTCAAGGCTTCCTGGGTCTGAATTATTGAACAAGAGCTAAGCCTCACCGTATTGTCTGTCTATGAAAGAGGGAAAGAGAAAGGGGTAGACAGAGAAAGAGAGAGAGGTTTAGTTTTCTTTCCCTGCTGCTCTTTGACAATCCTCCTCTCTTCTCTTTCTGTAAATCTCTCCCTCTCTCTGTCTGTCTGCCTGTCTGTCTGTCTGCCATTTCTACTGTTGATCAGAGAGCACAGGATACAACAGGTGTAATACAGTACAGTGAAATTCTTACTTGTTATCTCTTTCCCAACAGTGCAGTAGTAAAACTAATAATATAGATAATAAAACATCTAATAAAAACACATAAGACATGTGAGATAAAATAAAGAAACATGAGAAGGCAAGTATTTCAAGTTCCTTGGTGTCCACATCACCAACAAATGATCATGGTCCAAACATACCAAGACAGTCGTGAAGAGGGCACGACAAAACCTTTTCCCCCTCAGGAGACTGAAACGATTTGTTATGGGTCCCCAGATCCTCAAAAGGTTCTACAGCTGCACCATCGAGAGCATCCTGACCGGTTGCATCACCTCCTGGTATGGCAACTGCTCGGCATCTGACTGTAAGGCGCTACAGAGGGTACTGCGAATGGCCCAGTACATCACTGGGGCCAAGCTTCCTGCCATTCAGGAAGCCCATAAAATTGTCAGAGACTCCAGTCACCCAAGTTATAGACTGTTTTCTCTGCTACCACACGGCAAGCGGTACCAGAGCATCAAGTCTAGGACCAAAAGGCTCCTCAACAGCTTCTACCCCCAAGCCATTAGACTGCTGAACAATTCATAAAAATCCCCACAGGACCCCCCCGTACACTGCTGCTACTCGCTGTTTGTTTGTTACCTATGCATAGTCACTTTGCCCCCACCTACATGTACAGATTACCTCAACTAACCTGTACCCCCGCACACCGACTCGGTACCGGTGCCCCCTGTATATAACCTCATTATTGTTATTCTTATTGTGTTACCTTTTTTATTATTACTTTTTATTATTACTTTTTATTATTACTTTTTATTTGAACTGCACTGTTGGTTATGGGCTTGTAAGTAAGCATTTCACGGTAAAGTCTTGATTCTGCAGGTACCAGATTACGGTTGGACCTGGCGAAATGTGGAAGCTATACCGTCCACTAGGGGCAACGTGAGCACATGTTACCATCTAGTAGGCTTGCAGAAATGTAAGGTTGCATCTAGTTTAAGCTGCAGATTTCGGCTCAGAGGGTCGCGTGTTCAATCACAGTTCTAGGCATTTGTTTTTGTTTTAAGCCTTTCCCACTCTTTAACCACTCAGAATTAAGCCTAAAATTAAGTTTAACCAAATAATGTATATAAAGTCTGGATTGCTGATGCTATGTATTGGCCATTGAGAGGTTATAAAGCCACCGGTCGTCCATATTGGCTCTCCCCAGTAGGAGCAGTCCTCCATAGGAATTAATGTTATTCTACAGTATTTAAATGACATTTAAGTAATTTTTGTTGTAATAGGGACAGTAACATAAGTAATGGTTTTAGATATTTTTATTTTTTTTATGTTTAGCTCACATATCATTTAAAAGTATGCATTAAGGTGTCTGTAATAGAATAAACGTGTCAAAACCGAATGTAGACATTAATAAATGATTTTCTATAGCTTCCAAAACTTTTTTACAATGGAGGAGGAGTACCAAGATGGAGGGCACGTTGGCTTCAACACAGCACCCCCTATTTGTCATCTAGTGTATATATAAATTATTGGTTTAATCCCTATCCTTAACACTAACCTTAACCATTTGGAACTAATACCTAAGCTTAAATGTAGTTTCACTTTTGCGGAGTTTGACTGGCAGCTAAGATACGGCAACACATGGCGTAATTAAAACTTCAAGCCTTGGCGTAATTCTGTGACAGCTAAAATACGGCACCACATGGTAATAATTAAAATGTCAAGCCACATGGCGCAATTCTGTACCTGCAGTCACGCCACAGGTTTTATTTGGAGATTCGGTTGATATAGCAGCAGCATAAGGTGTGAGTGGGTGTGTTAGTTACATAAGTAGCAGCACCAACATTGTTCTCACTGTTCCTTTTCACTGTTATAATTTGCATGAGATATGTTGCGGGTCTCGTTTCCATCCCCCCTAGACTGCGGGGCAAAAGGGATTCGTAACATAAGTGGGGGCTCATCCGGGATCTGTCTTTACTGACACCCAATGCAAATTATTGTAGTGGTCTAGTTCAGTGTTGAGCATCACAGCTGGGAATAGCTGATGTAGCATTAGTGTTTGCTATTTGTTAGCTCTTGTGTTTTAGTGGTAGTTCAAGATGGGTACTTTTGATTTGAAAGCCTTTTTGGATAACCCTATGTGGGAGGTTTTTGACAAATGTCATAGAGTTGACCTTGGCTGACCATTATTCTGTATCTATTCCGCAGAGTTTAGTTAAGGCGGAGGTTAAACAGATGGTGTTAAATGTTTTGTTGGAAGAGCAAGTGCTTGTGTTACCGCTGCCTGAGCCTACTACCCCTGTAGGGGATGTTGCTGCTCCTGTAAGCCCGTCGGTGTCTGAGAACGAGGGCGAGGCTAAAGTTCAAGCCATCTTTGCCCCGTTTTGATCCACTCTCCCCACTGTCACCACACGGTGATGCCATCAGGGATGTCCGTTCGATACAGCTCCAACTGGAGGCGGAAGAGAGAGCCCAAATTGGGCGAGAAAATCTCCAGTTGGAAATGTGTAAAATTGAGGCAGAAAAAGAAAGAGACAAGCGGCAGTTGGAGATGTGTAAAATTGAGGCAGAAAGAGAACAGCGGCAGTTGGAGTTCAAAATGCGCCAGATGGAACTGGAGGCAGAGACAGCGAGGCTAGCTTCCGTTCCTGCTGTGCCTGTTAGTGAGCCGTCCTCACCAGCGGTGGCTTCCAACACTTTTGACATTAGTAGGCAGATTGCCTTAGTACCTTTGTTCAGAGAGTCAGAGGTTGACTCTTATTTTTGTGTTTTTGAACGTATAGCAGTAGCATTGAAATGGCCTGAAGAGGTATGGTGCCTATTACTTCAGTGTAAATTAACTGGTAAAGCCCAGGAGGTTTTGTCCGCTATACCTCTTGAAGACAGTTTGAATTATGTAGTGGTCAAAGCTACTGTTCTTCGCGCCTAAGAGCTTGTGCCTGAGGCATACCGACAGAGATTTAGGTCTCATATAAAGTCTTCTATTAAGACTTATGTGGAATTTGCTAGAGATAAGGGAAATCTGTTTGATAAATGGCATGCTGCTAGCAAGGTAACTGATTTCAACTCTCTCCGGGAGTTAATCTTGTTGGAAGAGTTAAAAAATTGCTTACCCGAACGCATTGTAGTTTACCTAAATGAACAGAAAGTATCCTCCTTGTCAGAAGCGTCTGTGTTGGCAGAAGAGTATGTGTTGACGCACAAGAGCGTGTTTTCGGCTCATACTGAGAGTAGAGCCACTGAAATGCCTACTTTTAGCCCTACTCGGCAAGCAGTACATCAAGCACACCAGAAAAATGAGCGTCCCTGTTTCTATTGTCATAAGGTGGGACATGTGATTAATGATTGCTTCCTGCTAAAACGCAAACAAGGGATGCCTCTTCGTGCCAAGCCGCCAACAGGTGTTGGGCTAATTCGTATGGTTGTGAGGTCTGAAACGAAACAGGTGCCTCAAGGTAAATGTAGTTTGAAAGTCCCAGTCCCCGACCGCAGTTATGAACCGTTCATTTTTGAGGGGTTTGTTTCCCTAACGAATGACGAAGCGTCTCAGCGTCCGGTTAAAATCCTTAGCGATACTGGTGCGGCGCAGTAATTTATATTGTCTGATGTGTTGCCCTTATCCGACAATACATACTGTGGTTCCAGTGTGTTAGTTCAGGGTATTGAAATGGGTTTTGTCCCAGTGCCATTGCACTTTGTGAATGTAAACTCTGAGTTAATCAGTGGAATATTCAGAGTGGGGGTACGTCCTATGTTGCCAGTAAAAGGTGTGACCTTTATAATGGGTAACGATATTGCCGGAGGGAAGGTAGTACCCGTATTGGAAGTAATGGATAAAAGTGACCACTCTCTCTCCAATGAGCTGGCACAGAATTATCCACATGTGTTCCCCGCTTGTGCTGTCACTCGTGCTCAGGCACAACAAATGGGTGACGTGATAGATTTGTCGAACACTGTTTTGTTCAAAGAGTTTGGGAAGTGTGCTACCTCTGGGAAGCAGTTGCCCTCTGACAAACAGCCCAGGGAAGAATTGAAGGATAGTGAACTTATTGCTGAGGCAATACAGTTACCAGTCACTTGTGAGCAGCTGATTGCTAACCAAAAGTTTGACAACAGGTTTGCTAAATGTTTTTCTAGGGTTGTCTCATTGGAAGAGGTAAAGAAGAAGAACGTTGCTTACTTCACTGATGGTAATCTCCTCATGCGTAAATGGACATCCCATGTTGACGCGGGCAGAGATTGGAATGCTGTTTACCAAATAGTAATTCCTACAGCCTTTCGACAAAATGTGCTATCCCTTGCTCATGATCACCAATGGTCCGGTCATTTAGGAATCACCAAGACTTATGATCGGGTCCTTCAACATTTATTTTGGCCAGGTTTAAAACACGATGTGGCTCGTCGAACATGCCACACATGTCAGATAACAGGAAAACCAAATCAGGTTATTCCTCCTGCTCCTCTTTGTCCAATACCTGTTATAGGTGAACCATTCGAACATGTGGTGGTTGATTGTGTTGGACCGTTACCGAAGACAAAATCGGGTAACCAGTTTCTGTTAACGGTTATGTGTATGGCAACAAGATACCCGAGGCCATTCCCCTGGAAGGATTACTGCTCCGGTTACCTAAGGTGGTACAAACTGATCAAGTTACCAATTTCCTATCAAAGCTCTTCAAGCAGGTGTTAAAATCCTTGTCAATTACGCACCGTGTGTCAAGCGCATATCACCCAGAGTCTCAGGGTGCGCTTGAGCGTTGGCATCAGACACTGAAGTCTATGCTACGTAAATATTGTTTGGAATCTGAGAAAGATTGGGATGAGGGAGTTCCTCTAGTTTTGTTTGCTGCTCGTGAAACTGTACAGGAGTCTCTAGGGTTCAGCCCGGCTGAACTAGTGTTTGGTCACACAGTGAGAGGACCAATGAAAGTCCTTAAAGAACAGTTTTTGTCCCAAGAATTGTGTGCGGGAGATGAGAATGTGTTGGACTACGTTAGTCGCTTTCGTGAGTGCCTACACCAAGCATGTGCTCTCGCAAAGGAAGCTCTGTCTTCCTCACAGAGGAGTATGAAAAGACACTATGATAAACAGGCTGTTTCTCGTCCACTACAGCCAAGTGACCAAGTTCTGGTGTTATTGCCTGTTCCAGGATCTTCACTGTCAGCTCGTTTCTCTGGTCTGTATTTAATTGAAAAGAAATTAAGTGAAACTGATTATGTGCTTCAAACTCAAACTGATAGAAAACGGCAATCTCGTGTGTGCCACATTAACATGTTGAAAGCATACCAAACCCGACCCATCACCCAGTTAGTTCAGAAACAGCAGCAGGTACTGCTGTCTCATCTGCTTCTACTGCTATGATAGTGGGCTGTCATGTTAATGATGTTGATGGAGATGGATTAGAGTTGCGCAATACTCAGCAGCAGTGCGTTAGATTGCCCAACTCAGAAATGCTACTGTCCCCCCAGTCAGGTCTGGTTCATTTAATGGATGGACAGGCAGACAATATTGTGAGGCTACTACACAGTTTTCCATGTCTCTTTAAAAACTTCTTAGGGAGCGGTGGGCGCCCCACTCCCGACACTACCAGGTGAAATGCAAGGCGCCAAATTCAAAATCCAAAAGTTGAATTATTAAACATGCATCACTATACAAGTGCTTCATAGTCATCAAAAGCTCTGCTTCTTGACAATATCACAGCGTTGTCAGATTTCAAAAAGGCTTTACGGCGAAAGCACCACATTTGATTGTTTGAGGGTAGCACCTAACATATTTTTGCCATTACCTGCCCCTATAAATGCTGCCCCTATAAAGCAACACCCATATCGTGTCAACGCTTCTAAGAGGAAGATAATAAGGGATGAAGTGAGATATTTGTTGGAGAATGACCTGGCTATGCCAAGTTCAAGCCCTTGGAGTTCTCCTTGTATTCTCGTTCCTAAACCTGATGGTACGTCCAGGTTATGTACGGATTATTGAAAAGTAAATTTTGTCACAATGCCAGATTCGTTCCCGTTACCCAGACTGGACGATTGTATCGACACTGTTGGTGCTGCTACTGATGTAACTAAGTTGGATCCTTTAAAAGGTTACTGGCAGGTTCCGTTAACCTCACGTGCTTCTGAGATTTCTGCCTTTGTGACCCCAGACAACTTCCTACAATACTCTGTCATGGCTTTTGGGATGCGGAATGCACCAGCCACTTTCCAGCGCCTGGTTAACTCAGTATTAGCTGACGTTCCCAATTGTAGTGCCTACCTTGATGATCTAGTGATTTATTCGTCTGAGTGGTCAGATCATGTTAACATTCTAAGGGAAGTATGTGAACGTTTGGCAGCTGCTTCGCTAACCCTGAACTTGGCAAAGTGCGAGTTTGGGAAGGCCACTGTTACCTGTCTTGGCAAGGAGGTCGGCCATGGACAGGTGCACCCTGTTGATGCCCAGGTCTTGGCTATAATTGCATTCCCCGCACCTACCACCAGACGAGAGCTACGCCGCTTTTTAGGGATGGTTGGCTACTACCGTAGTTTCTGTAAAAGAAATTCTGCGGTAGTTGCTCCATTGACTGATTTACTCAGTCCGGCTAGATCATTTGTGTGGTCTCCTGATTGTCAGGTAGCTTTTGATACTGCTAAAGCACTCTTATGTAATACCCCTGTACTTGCTGCTCCAGATTTTGAACGACCATTTAAACTTGAGGTAGATGCTAGTGCCAGAGGTGCTGGTGCTGTTCTACTGCAGCAGGACAAGAGTGGAGTGGATCATCCTGTTTGTTATTTTTCTTGAAAGTTTAACAAATGTCAGGCTAACTATGCAACCATCGAACAAGAAGCTCTAGCTTTGTTGTTAGCTCTGCAATACTTTGAAGTATATATTGGTTCCAGTGCCCCAGCAGTGATTGTATATACTGACCATAACCCGTTAGTGTTTCTCCACCTTATGTACAACCAGAACCACCGCCACAAAAAGGGTTCTGATAATGTGTTGGCAGATGCTTTGTCTCGTGTTTAAAAATGAATGATCTTTGCTCATTGAACTTGATGGTATTCGGAATACTTAAGTCGCAATCCTTATAGGTTTGCTCTTTTAAGGGTGGGATACAGGTACGGATACAGGTATCCTGTGTGTGTATTTGTTTTCTTTCCTTCTGCCCTAGTCACAGGTGTCACTCATCAGCAGTCATCAGTTGCCCATCAATCAGTCCCATTCAGAAGACACACCAGCTCCTGTTTCCCTTACCCAATCACATCCCCTTTCCCTTGGTTTAAAAACCCCACAGTTGTCTCTTTCAAGCAGGCTACACCTCTATCTCTGTTTGGATTTGCTGAAGATCAGTTGCTGTTAGTTTGTTTGTGTGCGCTCTCTCTCTTGTTTTGTGCCTACATCTCACATTGACTGTTATCCTGTGAGTATGTACTGCTGTGTTGTATTGTTTGTTTGTTTGTTGGTGGGAAAAGGGGATAACCAGACAAGTTGCCCAGGGGCATACATTACCCGTAGGAAACACTTTGTATTGATACATTAGTTAGAACTGGGAGGACCACCCACTGTAATTAATTGGTTAGTTAGCTAGCTGTTCGTGACGCAGGTAGACTAGCTTAGGGCTTTTTTTATATTTATTATTTATTTTCTTGGGTCCAGCTCAGCCCCTTTTTCCCACACCCCATTACCGTGTGTTTGAAATAAACCATTAGTGTTTGACGGTATATTTAGGTTGTCTGTGTTTTCTTTTGTTCTCACTGTTCCTTTTTCACTGGGGTGATTTGCATGAGATATGTTACGGGTCTCGTTTCCATCCCCCCTAGACTACGGGGCAAAAGGGATTCGTAACAGGGTGTGTATGGGTAGGTGCATGTGTGTTGAGTCAGTAATGAGTGTGTGTGAGCGTGTATGTGAGTTTGTGTGTGTGTAAGAGTCTCAGTGTAGGTAAGTGCACCTCTGTGGGTAGAGACCTGTGGATGAACATAGTGTCAGGTAGATAGAGTCGACAATAACAGTGGGAGAGGGAGGGCAGTAGATGGTAGCCATTTAACAGTCTTATGGCCAGGGGCTAGAAGTTGTCTCGTTCCGCCTGCTGGATGGAAGCAGAGAGAACAGTCCAAGGCTCGGGTGGCTGGAGTCTTTGGCAATTTTTCAAGCCTTTCTCAACATCACCTGGCATGAATGTCCTGGATGACTGGGAGTTCGCTCCATGAGGCGCTGGGCCATCTGCACCAGTCAAGGGCGGTCCAGTTGCCATACCAGACGGTGATGCTCTCAATGGTGCACCTGTAAAAATCCCTGAGGATCTGAGGGGCCATGACAAAAAGTTTCAGCCTCCCGAGGGAGAAGAGGCGTTGACATGCCTTCTTCACGACTTCTTCACGACTTCTTCATGACCGTCACCACTTGGGGTCGGCCCGTCAGGAAGTCCCAAGCTTGGTGACGAGCTTGGAGGGGACTATGGTGTTGAACCCTGAGCTGCATTCAGTATATGCATTCCGCTGCAATACAAACCATTAAGCATTGGATGAATTTGCCTTCTTTGATTGTATTTTTCATATTGCTCCTGGAACAGTGTCAGCTCTTCAATTCTGTTAACTTTCCCCAAATTTCGCATGTTCTCCAGAAATTCCAGTTGGAAGAATCCTCGAAGGTTCTGGGCGTATGCATGCGGGTGTGCATGTTTGCATGTGTGTGGGAATCTGTGCTAGATCATGATAGTCACTCAGCTGATCCAGGTGTCCTTCAGAATACAGGGTCACAGCCACAGCATAGCCATAAAGGCTAGACATATTGTCTCTAGGTGAAATGACAGGCTTATTCAACGGCTGCTTCCCAAATGGCACCCTAATCCATATAGTGCACTACTTTTAACCAGAGCACTATGGGGCTTATGGGGCACATTAGGGAATAGGCTGCCATTTTGGACACTGAGTGTATATTAATTAAACGTTGTTGGCTTCTCATGCTTCATTGTCCTCCAAATGCAGTTGTATCCATTAAGCCATTCTGGTAGCCAGAAGTTATGATAATCGCCTATTGGGGCCAATTCTGGCAACAATATTTTCCTCCTCTTGTTTTGTATCCCTTGTTATATTAGATCAGGGAGGCACATTCATGGTTATGCTATTACCAATTGTGGTCAAATGAAGATGCAATTTCCCTCCAAATGAAAATGAGTGTACGTTAATGCCCTTTATTACAAATAAGCACTGGAGAGGGATTAGAGACTGAAGGACGATCGGGTCTCCATAGACACTGATGGAAATCTCCTTCTCCTAATACGTTCGGAAGTAGATCTGGGACTATCGGCCTATCAGACACTAGAGGACCGAGCTAAAGAGATTGGTACACGAGAGTAGGGCTACGTCCCAAATAGCACCCTATTCTCTATTTAGCGCTACTTTTGACCAGAGTCCTAGGCCCTGGTCGGGTTTCTGGTTATAAATTGTGCACTATATAGGGAATAGGGTGCTGTTTGGGTCACAGCCTAAGATAAATATGCGGCCAGCAATTCACCAGAGATACATAGCATAGTGTTTCATTATGAGTTGTAGCATGGCTGGATGGATTATGATAGCTTGAGTTGATATGAGAAGCCATGTTCAAAGACTTAACCTGCAGCCAACCCCGTCAGCAGGATAATTGAATCTGTTTGAAGGCAGATTATTTTTCAGTTCGATTGTTTCCCAGATGAGGATTGTTTCCTGAATCTTTGTGTACTTGGTTATGAAACAGATGGTTCCACAGAGACAGGTGAACACAGAGATTTGGAGGGACATTAGATGACTTATTGAGCTGGCGTTGTTCCACGGGTATTCCTATTTAATCCTTGTAATTAAGACTTGATCAATCGCAGACATAACGCCCTCTATGTGCCCTCTATTGTAATGGGTTCTGTGTATGATCCATGGGAGGGAATGTGAGGTGAGAATAAAGTCACTGTTGGTGTGGGTGTATGTGCATGCACATGCAGGTGTGTGTTTGTGTGTGTGTGTGTGTGTGTTTGTGCATGTGTGGTAATAGGACTGAGGGGCTTAGTGACTGGAGGAAATAGAGCTGTGTTGTTTGTTGCTCCTCTGTATTCTAACTTAGGTAATGCCTTAGTGTCAAGGTTAGGAAAAACATGGCACGGAGCCTGGCTGATAATGCATGTCTCGCCTTCAGCTTGGCCCTCCATTAACTTGCATGTGGGGAGACAAAATGCTCCCTAGAGGCCCCGCGTCAGGATAGGGAAGTACGTTCCCATTTTATTACCTCCTCCGCACCCAGAGGCTATCAACAATCCTTAGTTATTATACCCTATATCCCAAAACTGACATACATACTGCATGTCTCAGATGGCACCCTATACCCTATACCTAGTGCAGTTCTACTTATAACCAGGGTCAACAAAGGGAATAAGGTGCTATTTGGGACGAAGATACAAATCACATACACCATGTGGTGCTAGAAAGAAGCTTTCTCTCGTCTAGCCATCTGGACATTTTCCTTATAGCATATTGTCTTTTTTCTCTACCAACTACCTACTTCCACTGAGAAGGACCCTGGGTGACCGGGGACAGCTGTAGAGCAGGGGAGGCGGCTGGTGTGCGTGTGAGCGTGAGCGTGGTCTCACCTGCTTCTAAGCTCCTGTAAGCGATGAGAAAGAGAGAAAGAGAAGACGTGAGAAAGAGAAGGACCGCGACACATAGCAGATACAGTAGTCTGGGAGGCTGCGTCTTGCGTTTTAACTCTCCATTTAACCCTACAACCCTACAGCTGTTGCCTAGATGGTCCACCAACACCATAGTTCTTCTTATAGAGAAGCAATGAGGGAACATTTTAATTTAGATTTCAGTTTACTTCCTGAATTGACTGAATTCAGGAAACCTGGCACCCACACACAAATACACTCACATATGCAAGTACAGTTGAAGTCGGAAGTTTGCATTCACCTTAGCCAAATACATTTAAACTCAGTTTTTCACAATTCCTGACATTTAATCCTAGTAACAATTCCCTGTCTTGGGTCAGTTAGGATCACCACTTTATTTTAAGAATGTGAAATGTCAGAATAATAGTAGAGAGAATGATTAATTTCAGATTTTATTTCTTTCATCACATTCCCAGCAGGTCAGAAGTTTACATACACTCAATTAGTATTTGGCAGCAATGCCTTAACTTGGGTCAAACATTTCAGGTAGCGTTCCACAAGCTTCCCACAATAAGTTGGGGGAATTTTGGCCCATTCCTCCTGACAGCTGGTGTAACGGAGTCAGGTTTGTAGGCCTCCTTGCTCGCACACACTTTTTCAGTTCTGCCCACACATTTTCTATAGGATTGAGGTCAGGGCTTTGTGATGGCCACTCCAATACCTTGACTTTGTTGTCCTTAAGCCATTTTGCCACAACGTTGGAAGTATGCTTGGGGTCATTGTCCATTTGGAAGACCCATTTGCGACCAAGCTTTAACTTCCTGACTGATGTTTTGAGATGTTGCTTCAATGAATTCACATAATTTTCCTCGTCATGATGCCATCTATTTTGTGAAGTGCACCAGTCCCTCGTGCAGCAAAGCACCCCCACAACATGATGCTGCCACCCCCGTGCTTCACTGTTGGGATGGTGTTCTTCGGCTTGCAAGCCTCCCCCTTTTTCGTCCAAACATAATGATGGTCATTATGGCCAAACAGTTCTATTTTTGTTTCATCAGACCAGAGGACATTTCTCCAAAAAGTACAATCTTTGTCCCCATGTGCAGTTTCATTTTTTATGTCGGTTTTGGACCAGTGGCTTCTTCCTTGCTGAGCGGCCTTTCAGGTTATGTTGGTTTAGAACTCGTTTTACTGTGGCTATTGATACTTTTGTACCTGTTTCCTCCAGCATCTTCATAAGGTCCTTTGCTGTTGTTCTGGGATTGATTTGCGCTTTTCACACCAAAGAATGTTCATCTCTAGGAGACAGAACGTGTCTCCTTCCTGAGCGGTATGATGGCTGCGTGGTCCCATGGTGTTTATATTTGCGTACTATTGTTCGTACAGATGAATGTGGTACCTTCAGGCGTTTGGAAATTGCTCCCAAGGATGAACCAGACTTTTTTGTTCTGAGGTCTTGGCTGATATCTTTTGATTTTCCCATGATGTCAAGCAAAAAGGCACTGAGTTTGAAGGTATGCCTTGAAAAACATCCACAGGTAGCCTTCCAATTGACTCAAATTATGTCAATTAGCCTATCAGAAGCTTCTAAAGCCATTACATAGTTGTATGTAATTTTCCAAGCTGTTTAAAGGCACTGTCAACTTAGTGTATGTAAAGTGAAATAATCTGTCTGTAAACAATTGTTGGAAAAATGACTTGTGTCATGCACAAAGTACAGTGAGGGGAAAAAGTATTTGATCCCCTGCTGATTTTGTACGTTTGCCCACTGACAAAGAAATGATCAGTCTATAATTTTAATGGTAGGTTTATTTGAACAGTGAGAGACAGAATAACAACAAAAAAATAAGAAAAACGCATTTTAATGAGGGAAATAAGTATTTGACCCCTCTGCAAAACATGACTTAGTACTTGGTGGCAAAACCCTTGTTGGCAATCACAGAGGTCAGACATTTCTTGTAGTTGGCCACCAGGTTTGCACACATCTCAGGAGGGTTTTTGTCCCACTCCTCTTTGCAGATCTTCTCCAAGTCATTAAGGTTTTGAGGCTGACGTTTGGCAACTCGAACCTTCAGCTCTCTCCACAGATTTTCTATGGGATTAAGGTCTGGAGACTGGCTAGGCCACTCCAGGACCTTAATGTGCTTCTACTTGAGCCACTCCTTTGTTGCCTTGGCCGTGTGTTTTGGGTCATTGTCATGCTGGAATACACATCCATGACCCATTTTCAATGCCCTGGCTGAGGGAAGGTTTTCACCCAAGATTTGAAGGTACATGGCCCGGTCCATCATCCCTTTGATGCGGTGAAGTTGTCCTGTCCCCTTAGCAGAAAAACACCCCCAAAGCATAATGTTTCCACCTCCATGTTTGACGGTGGGGATGGTGTTCTTGGGGTCATAGGCAGCATTCCTCCTCCTCCAAACACGGCGAGTTGAGTTGATGCCAAAGAGCTCCATTTTGGTCTCATCTGACCACAACACTTTCACCCAGTTGTCCTC
>QNTS01014092.1:0-13655 GCA_003317085.1 Hucho hucho
TAACTCTCCCATCACTGTGGCCTCCTAACGCTCCCATCACTGTGGCCTCATAACTCTCCCTCCTAACTCCCTCCTAACTCTCACATAAGTAGGATTGGACTTGACATTCAATAATAGTGAACTAACCTTTTTAACAAGCCATTTTCCAAAAGCAAATAATAATTGAGCCCCCAACAAGCACATGGCTCTATTCAGGTCCTAACTGTAGCCCTCTTCCCAAAACCTAATATTTGCTGAAAGTTTCATGGGTTGTGCTTTACCTTGGACCCTCGCACTCCTCCCCCTGAATCGCTATAGCATAATGACGACGTTTGTGTCCAATACTGCGGTAAACTGAATCAACAATCTGAGACCAGGAAATCTTACAGATTGGGCCTTTAATCATAGTCTCTGCAACCATCCATTGTGTTGTAATACTAATGAGTGCTAATCCATATTGATGTATACTTACGGAACATGGTCATGTACTGTCTGGAGTTAAGGTTCCAGTAGCCCCAGTTGGTCCTGTAGCCGTGCAGGGTGGCGTAGTCCTCATGGTTGTAGGCCGGCTCTGTCCCGAAGGTGTCAATCACACGGATGTGGCACCTGAAATAAGGAGCACATTTTAACACGACTCCACAGAGAGTCTTGTCAAAAGCGGGTACTGGTATAAAATGTGTATTTCTGAACATGCTGAAAACTGAACATGCTGAAAAATTCAGAAGCCCCACTTCTGAATGCTTGTTTTTGACATGAATATTTTGTATGAATGTAAATAACTAAAGAAAACGACGCATCACAATAGATTTTTAGACAGTATTAATAATTTCAATAATGGCCACAATGCATCACCACCGCTCTTTTCCCCCCGAAGCCTTTGTGTTTTCTCAAAGGCCACTCTCACAAGTGGAGAGACAGGTGTAGTAGACGGATTGTGTTGGTTAATCGGTCTTTCAAAAAGTGTGTGTGTGTGTGTGTATTTGTCTGCTCGATATGCAGGGTGTGTGTCTGTTTGACAAGCTTTCACCGCAGAGTGAAGGAAAAGCAGCAAACAAGTGCTCAGCATATGTGGGAAATCCTTCAAGACTGTTGGAAATAAAGAAAAACCCTTGAACGAGTAGGTGTTTCCAAACTTTTCACTGGTACTGTATGTCAAAACACAATCATGTTGGCGTAAATACCCCTGGCAACTGATATCAAAACTTATATTTAGGTTCGGAGATGTTGTTTACCTTCTGCACGTTTAAGAAATATTACTTGTAGCTTGTAATACTGTTACCAACAACCCACATATCTTTATGATAATTTTCACATTTCCCTCCTTCATGTGGAGGGAGGATATTGCGAGTTCAGAGAAGTAACACGTAATGGTAGCAATACCAATTAGTTATAGTAATTTTAATAATAGAAATGTTGTTTATAAATTATTAAGTGATTCAACTCAATTTTTTTACCAAAAAATCTACAATGGAATTACTCCAACGGAATTGGCTACAATGGGAAATCATAACAGTCACAAACCACAGTCTGGTCACCTTCTACTGTCCTCCCTTCCACTGGCATACTGTTATGTTCAGCTCACAGTGTCTCCTGCTACTGTCCTCCCTTCCACTGGCATTCTGTTATGTTCAGCTGTTAACTTTCTTTGTCTTTCTGTCGTCTGGTGGTCAAACCAAGAGTGTTAAAACAGTCTGAGTCTGGACAACCCCTGCCTCTCTCTCTCCCGCTATCTACCTCTATCTCTCACTCTCCAGTTATTGTCACCTCTCCCAGCTGTTAGTGACACCTACCCATGAGCCCCCTCTTTCTCCATTTACTTTAACCAGCATCCTCACCCGCTGAGCACCAACCTACACCGGACGTCCATGGATGTTCAAAAACAGATGAATTTTGGCTTTGATGTTAATGTGGACCAAATCTGAACCTATCATAGACGTATGTTTCACAAGTTTGGCTAGCACAGTACAGTGCAGGACAGTAGAGTACAGTACAGTGAGTAGAGCACAGCAGAGTACTGTTCAATACAATACAGTAGTACAGTACAATATAGAACACTAAAGAAAAGTAGAGTGTAGTACTGTAGAGTAGAGTACAATATACTCTACTCTACTGAACTATACTCTACTGTACTGTACTGTATTCTACTGCACTGTACTGAACTCTACCTGACTCTACTTCGTTGTACTGAACTCTACTGTAATGTACTCTACTGTACTGTATTATGCTCTACTATACTGTATTGTACTCTACTGTACTGTATTGTACTCTACTGTACTGTAATCTACTGTGCTCTGCTGTGCTGTGCTGTGATGTCCAAACAGAGAATGACATTCATATCCATAACTATGCATTTCTGTGTAGTACAGATCAGGGACCCATGATGTAATTCTGTTACTGTAATTCTGTTACTGGGTGTAAATCCACTTTACTTACTTACTTCAATAACAAAAAAAGATTTTTTCAAACTCAAGGTACCATGACACAGCTGACACCCCATTTCTTCTGCTGACGTCTTTGAATCTTAATTCGGAGCAGATATTTCGTTCTTTGAATATGTGGGCACATAAAAACCTGAAAGAGATTTACCTGTCACGACTTCAGCCGAAGTTGGTCCCTCTCCTTGATCGGGTGGCTTTCGGCGGTCAAAGTCACCGGTCTTCTAGCTACCACCGATCTACTTTTAATTTTCTATGTTTTTTTGTCTTCATTATACACACCTGGTTTCTATCCCATAATTACATGTTCCTTATTTAACCCTCTGTTCCCCTCATGTTTTTGTGTGTGATTGTTTGTGTTTCTTTGTTCCGTGTTTTCGAGTGGTTGGTTTTTTCCCCCATTCATGTATATTGGAAATATTGAGTAAAGCATTTGAAAACTCATATTCGTTGTCCTGCGCCTGACTCTGCCTTACCGGCATCACGGAGAACATTGACATTACCGCAATTACATTATGGTTTGATCTACACAGTTATATCAAATCAAATCAATTTTTATTTGTCACATACACATGGTTAGCAGATGTTAATTCGAGTGTAGCGAAATGCTTGTGCTTCTAGTTCCGACCATGCAGTAGTATCTAACAATTTCCCAACAACCACCATATACACACAACTGTAAAGGAATGAATAAGAATATGTACATATAAATATATGGATGAGCGATGGCCGAACGCCATAGGCAAGATGCAGTAGATGGTATAGAGTACAGTATATACATATGAGATGAGTAATGTAGGGTATGTAAACATTATATAAAGTGGCATTGTTTAAAGTGACTAGGGATACATTTATTACATCCAATTTTTTATTATTAAAGTGGCTAGAGATTTGAGTCAGTATGTTGGCAGCAGCCACTCAATGTTAGTGATGGCTGTTTAACAGTCTGATGGCCTTGAGATAGAAGCTGTTTTTCAGTCTCTCGGTCCCAGCTTTGATGCACCTGTACTGACCTCGCCTTCTGGATGATAGCGGAGTGAACAGGCAGTGGCTCGGGTGGTTGTTGTCCTTGATGATCTTTTTGGCCTTCCTGTGACATCAGGTGGTGTAGGTGTCCTGGAGGGCAGGTAGTTTACCCCCGGTGATGCGTTGTGCAAACCTCACTACCCTCTGGAGAGCCTTACGATTGTGGGCGGAGCAGTTGCCGTACCAGGCGGTGATACAGCCCGACAGGATGCTCTCAATTGTGCATCTGTAAAAGTTTGTGAGTGTTTTTGGTGACAAGACAAATTTCTTCAGCCTCAGCCTCCTGAGTTTCTTCAGCCTCCTGAGTTCTTCCACTCAATTTGTTTTTGTTAAATTTTCTGTGGAAATTGTTAAAAGTAATCCTTCTGCATAGTTGTATAGTTTGTTAAACTTCGAAATCAATGGTTTTTGTTTGGCATACATTTTAAAGTCAAAGTGAAATTCCGTTACCGTGGAATACCAAGCAGAGTGTGCGTGTTGATAGATAGGCCCATGGTTTCTCCTAGTTTGAGACAGGGCTGAAATGTTCTGCTAGAATCAGTTTCAGTTTTTCAAGTAATCACATGAGCACTTGAAGCAGAGCTGCAGGAAGTCAGGAACCAATATACACAGGCAGTTAGGAAAGCCAAGGCTAGCTTTTTTCAAGCAGAAATTTGCTTCCTGTAACACAAACTCAAAAAAGTTCTGGGACATTGTAAAGTCCATGGAGAATAAGAGCACCTCCTCCCAGTTACCCACTGCACTGAGGATAGGAAATGCTGTCACCACCGATAAATCCACAATAATTGAGAATTTCAATAAGCATTTTTCTACGGCTGGCCATGCTTTCCACCTGGCTACCCCTACCCCGGTCAACAGCCCTGCACCCCCCTCAGCAACTCGCCCAAGCCTCCCCCATTTCTCCTTCTCCCAAATCCAGTTAGCTGATGTTCTGAAAGAGCTGCAAAATCTGGACCTCTACAAACCAGCCGGGCTAGACAATTTGGACCCTTTCTTTTTAAAATTATCTGCCAAAATTGTTGCAACCCCTATTACTAGCCTGTTCAACCTCTCCTTCGTGTTGTCTGAGATTCCCAAAGACTGGAAAGCAGCTGCGGTCATCCCCCTCTTCAAAGGGGGAGACACTCTTGACCCAAACTGCTACAGACCTATATCTATCCTACCCTGCCTTTCTAAGGTCTTTGAAAGCCAAGTTAACAAACAGAAAAAAACAAGTTAACAAACCGACCATTTCGAATCCCACCGTACCTTCTCCGCTATGCAATCTGGTTTCAGAGCTGGTCATGGGTGCACCTCAGCCACGCTCAAGGTCCTAAACGATATCATAACCGCCATCAATAAGAGACAATACTGTGCAACCGTATTCATTGATCTGGCCAAGGCTTTCGACTCTGTCAATCACCACATCCTTATCGGCAGACTCGACAGCTTTGGTTTCTCAAATGATTGCCTCGCCTGGTTCACAAACTACTTCTCCGAAAGATTTCAATGTGTCAAATCGGAGGGCCTGTTGTCCGGACCTCTGGCAGTCTCTATGGGGGTGCCACAGGGTTCAATTCTTGGGCCGACTCTCTTCTCTGTATACATCAATGTCGCTCTTGCTGCTAGTGAGTCTCTGATCCACCTCTACGCAGACGACACCATTCTGTATACTTCTGGCCCTTCTTTGGACACTGTGTTAACTACCCTCCAGACGAGCTTCAATGCCATACAACTCTCCTTCCGTGGCCTCCAACTGCTCTTAAATGCAAGTAAAACTAAATGCATGCTCTTCAACCGATCGCTGCCCGCACCTGCCCACCCGTCCAGCATCACTACTCTGGACGGTTCTGTCTTAGATTATGTGGACATCTACAAATACCTAGGTGTCTGGTTAGACTGTAAACTCTCCTTCCAGACTCACAATAATCTAGAATTGGCTTCCTATTTCGCAACAAAGCATCCTTCACTCATGCTGCCAAACATACCCTTGTAAAACTGACCATCCTACCGATCATTGACTTATATAGCCTCCAATACTCTACTCAACAAATTGGATGCAGTCTATCACAGTGCCATCCGTTTTGTCACCAAAGCCCCATATACTACCCACCACTGTGACCTGTACGCTCTCGTTGGCTGGCCCTCGCTTCACACTCGTCGCCAAACCTACTGGCTCCAGGTCATCTACAAGTCCCTACTAGGTAAAGCCCCGTCTTATCTCAGCTCGCTAGTCACCATAGCAGCACCCCCCCGTATCACGCGCTCCAGCAGGTATATCTCACTGGTCACCCCCAAAGCCAATTCCTCCTTTGGCCGACTTTCCTTGCAGTTCTCTGCTGCCAATGACTGGAACAAACTACAAAAATCTCTGAAACTGGAGACACTTATCTCCCTCACCAGCTTTAAGCACCAGCTGTCAGAGCAGCTCACAGAGCCCTGCACCTGTACATAGCCCATCTGTAAATAGCCCAACCAACTACCTCATCCCCTACCGTATTTATTTATGTATTTATTTTTCTTGCTCCTTTGCACCCCAGTCTTTCTACATTGCACATTAATCTACTGCACATCTACCATTCCAGTGTTTAAATGCTATATTGTAATTACTTTGCCACCATGGCCTATTTATTACCTTCCTTATCTTACCTCATTTGCACACATTGTATATAGATTTGTATTTCTACTGTATTATTGACTGTATGTTTGTTTTACTCCATGTGTAACTCCGTGTTGTTGTATGTGTCGAACTGCTTTGCTTTATCTTGGCCAGGTCGCAGTTGTAAATGAGAACTTGTTCTCAACTAGCCTACCTGGTTAAATAAAGGTGAAATAAAAATAAAATTTAAAAAAGTCAATCAATAACATATTTTCCAGAAAAAATACAAGTTAGAATCTTATATTTCCGCATCTGTATTCCTGACCAGTGGTCACCAAGGCCCCCTTGACAGAGTGTGTGCAGTGTTTCCCTTGGACTTTTTTCAGCAGCGGTGGCAGATTTGTTTTTCTTTCAGTAGTGGCCACGATTTAGCAGCGGTGTGTGTGTGTGTGTGTGTGTGCGCGTGCGTGCGTAGATGTGTGTAACTTCCCCTTCTAACACTGTTCCAGATTCCCTGGCTCCATTTCAAAGTAAATAATATTCACTGCATTAAGACAACAGCCTGCACCATGGGCACCGTTTAACACTGCAGTGACTCACACCATGTAATCACTGGCTATTGTTTTGCAACGTTGTTCTGACGTTATTACTGTGTTGTTATTGTGTCAACACGAAAGCGTAGCCCGCTAGGCCTATATTCGGAGACGCGGTGTCTAGTGTGTGTTTACTGTGTGTGTATTCAAGGCATTGTTGTGATGCTAATTGGCTATTTTCAAGCATGCGAACATGATTGATACACATTTCACTGTAGGCATAATATCTTTACCATACTGCACAAGGTGATGCAGGTATTTCTGTGACACTTCGGTACGTTTTTCACCGAAAGACTCTGCGAAGGAGCACAGGGCATTAGATCGTCAGCGATATAGCTCGAAGGGAGTGTCTGAAGACGACATCTCATCTGCACGGGAGCTTCTTAAAAAGTACCACGCTTCTTTGAGCAGCTGTAAGTCAAGGGGGCCGCTTTCAGAGCGGTGTCATGAAACATTGATGAGAGATTTAACTTTCAGTTCTGCCTCGCTCTCTCCCTCCCTCCCTCCCTCTCTCTCTCTCATCCCTCTCTCTCTCTCTCTCTCTCTCATCCCTCCCTCTCTCCATCCCTCCCTCCCTCCCTCTCTCCATCCCTCCCGCTCTCTCCATCCCTCCCTCCCTCCCTCCCTCCATCATCCCTCCCTCCATCATCCCTCTCTCTCTCTATCCCTCCCTCTCTCCATCCCTCCCTTTCTCCATCCATCCCTCTCTCTCTCATCCCTCCCTCCCTCCATCCCTCCCTTTCTCCATCCCTCCCTTTCTCCATCCCTTTCTCCATCCCTCCCTTTCTCCATCCCTCTCTTTCTCCATCCCTCCCTCTCTCCATCCCTCCCTCTCTCCCTCCATCTCCCCCTCTCTCCATCCCTCCCTTTCTCCCTCATCGTCTCAAAAACTGGATAATTTTCTGCCAACAGATAAGATTACCCTGGAGGTGTGAAGGGATGGTGGGATGGAGGGAAGGAGGGATGAAAAGAAGGAGGGAAATGGCTTTGGATTACTGAGTGGAATATCTGGTAGCATATCTAGCAGAGGATCAGAGTGGGGACTAATCTTGGTTAAATTGCTGCTTGTAGCGGGAACGGTCCCTAGGGGACGACTGGGTGGGAGGCTGTCACCCACCACTGTTCCCGTTCATGTTTAAAGAACTGACATACTGTAGATAAATATGTGTTCTACATCACAAACCACTGATACAGATAAATATGTGTTCTACATCACAAACCACTGATATAGATAAATATGTGTTCTACATCACAAACCACTGATATAGATAACTCTGTGTTCTACATCACAAACCACTGATACAGATAAATATGTGTTCTACATCACAAACCACTGATATAGATAAAAATTTAGTTTCTTATACACTGAGTATACAAAACATTAGGAACACCTGTTCTTTCCATGACATACAGTAGACTGGCCAGGTGGATCCAGGTGAAAGCTATGATCCCTTATTGATTTCACTTGTTAAATCCACTTCAATCAGTGTAGATAAAGGGGAGGAGACAGGTTAAAGAAGGATTTTTAAGCCTTGAGACAATTGAGGCATGGATTGTGTATGTGTGCCATTCAGAGGGTGAATAGGCAAGACAAACGATTTAAATGCCTTTGAATAGGCTATAAAGTAGTAGTAGGTGCCAGGTGCACCGGTTTGAGTGTGTCAAGAACTGCAACTCGTGTCTCAAGAATGGTCCACCACCCAAAGGACATTCAGCCAACTTGACACAAATGTCAGAAGCATTGGAGCCAACATGGGCCAGCATCCCTGCGGAATACTTTAGACACCTTGTGGAGTCTATGCCCCGATGAATTGAGGCTTTTCTGAGGGCAAAATGGGGTGCAACTTAATATTATGGTGTTCCTAATGTTTTGTCCACTCAGTGTACATTATGCTCAAAAAGGGGAAAAAGGTAACTGTGGCTTGTACATACTGTGATCAGTGCACCCAGTCGCCGTTCATGAGGTGAGTAAGTTTGTGAGGTGAGAAATGGCCTGGGTTGTTGAGTAAGTGTATGCACTTACGTAACATTTTCTGTGTGTGTGTGCGCATGTGTGTACTGTATGTATGCCCTTGCAGTCCTCTTCCAGCTCTGCTCTATCAGAGCAGTAAATTCACCATGCGTATGTAAAGGACATCACACTGCTTGCTTAGCGAGTACCACTTCCTCACGATTCGATCCATACCTGGCGCGAACTCAGGACCTCTGCCTTGCTAGGACACGTGGCCGCCTTCCTGAAGGGTCTTACCAGACGGCACCAAGCGAAAAGCTAGCTGGCCCAAGTGGGGAGACTTCAGGCTGAGGAGTAAGTTTCACACATACCCTTGTGCTACACGGATCAATAGTGTATCCCCCATTATCAGTTGCGAGATGTGATTTAAAGCCGCACAATATCAGCTTTCAGCATCTTTACCAGACCTCTGCCCTCTTCCTATCATTGCCCCCCCCCCCTTCTTCCTCCCCTGAACGCACACACACACACACACACACACACACGCGCACACACGCGCACACACGCACAAACACACATGCACGCGCGCGCACACCCTTCCCCCTCCCTCCCCCAGGAAACTAGCGTATTGGCTGGCCAGGCATTATTAATGCATCTGGACGTTGGGAGAAACATCAAACTAAAGTAATTAAACAGAGACCGAAGGGCCCAGGAGCTCTGCACTTGATTAATGATATGCCTTTCAGCTGATAGGGCTGATAAAAGGCTCGTATCTCATTCTTGTCCACAAATCCTCTAAGGATTGTGGGTAAAGCACTACATCTGGGGTTAAAGTAGAGGGGAAAATCCAGTGTCTAAAGGCTACTTCATCCTTTAATGCGTATGAGGCTCCAATAAGGTGTGGACTAGACTGATAAGTTATTCATGTTTGTCGTATAAAAGCTTTGTAATATGATGTACCGTGCGGAAGAAAGCGCTGCAGTTTGTTCTTCATACAAATCAATACTGAGCTTTATACATGTAATGTATCATATAATGAGTACATTTCATAGTGACGCCAATTCCCTGTGTGTTACAGAGAGATTTATTATGTGAGCTCTCTCATTAAGTAATAATATCAAAGGTTGTTTACCATAGCTACAGCTGAATATGTTTAGGACTTACATTTCAAAAAGTTCTATTAATTACGTTCTGATATTAATTCGAAACCTCAAATCAAGCTGTACTCAAAAAAGTAGTTGATTTATACAAGGCAAACCCTTGATTGAACGGGAGAGATTGACATGTGCTGCTTTGCCTCACAAGACTAAAACTCACATCCGAGTAGGACAGGCAGAAATCAACACGACTCCATAATCATTGAGCCACTCACTGTCTGGGAGAGCTGCTGACCTCAGCAAACTATTACGACCAGTCGGACAAAGTTGTTTGGTCACAGACACACACACACGCAGGCACGCACGCACACCCACGCACTCACCGTCACACCCTGATCTGTTTCACCTGCCTTTGTGCTTGTCTCCACCCCCCACCAGGTGTCTCCCATCTCCCCTCATTATCCCCTGTGTATTTATACCTGTGTTCTCTGTTTGTCTGTTGCCAGTTTGTTTTGTTTGTCAAGCCGACCAGCGGTTTCCCCCTTGCTCCTGTCTGTTTCTAGTTCCTGTTTTCTAGTTTTCCCGGTTTTGACCATTCTGCCTGCCCTGAGACTGCCTGCCGTTCTGTACCTTGTCACACCACACTGGATGATTGACCTCTGCCTGCCCTGACCCTGAGACTGCCTGCCATTCTGTACCTTTTGGACTCTGATCTGGATTACTGACCTCTGTCTGCTCTTGACCTGTCGTTTTGCCTGCCCTCTGTTCTAGTAATAAACCTTTGTTACTTCGACACTGTCTGCATCTGGGTCTTCCCTGAAATGTGATACACACACACACACACGCACGCACACACACAGTCTTGTACAACTAACCTTGTGGGGACACATAATTCAGTCCCATTCAAAATCCTATTTTCCCGAACCCTTACCTTAACCCTGACCCTAACCTTAACCCCAAACCTTACCTTAAGCCGAAACTTAACCCTAGCTCCTAACCCTGAACCTCATTCTAACCCTGACACTAATTCTAACCTTAACCCTAAACCCTCTAGAGATAGCGTTTGACCAACTTTTTGTTTGTTTACTATTCCTGTGGGGACTTCTGGTCCCCATAAGTATAATTAAACACGTACACACACACACACACACACACACACACACACACACACACACACACACACACACACACACACAGCCAGAGAGTCTGCTGGGTGAATTTCAGGGTTCACTTACCACGCTCTTGCGCTCAAACACACACGCAAGTATACAGAGAGAGAGAGAGCTGCTGGGATAATTTAACCGGAGCATCGGGCCCACTTCTCATGCTCTTACCTCATGTCAAAATGCATACACGCACGCATACCAAAACTCTCTCATCCCTCAATCATAATTGGATTAAAAAAATACAATGGCGTGGGCATCGGCTGTTATCTGGTGTCAGTTTGAGTCAAGAGGCCTGCCACTCTTCCATTTGCACTCTCCCCCTCTCCCTCTATCTTTCTTCCCCTCTATCTCGCTCCCTCGTTCTCTCAGCGCCTCCCTATGATCGATAGTTAACCTTAACGCATAACCCAACCAGTACAACAGTAATAATAAGCTGCTGACAGCTGGGCTGGTGCATATTGTATATAGCAGATGAGCTGGTATGAGCGTTGTGCTGTATATGCGTTCTAGTTGGTGCTGTTTGTTGCCGAGCAGAAAAGTCTGCCGATGGTGTGTGTCAGATAGACGGCACTGAACATTTGTGTGTGTATGGGTCTGCCTCTAAACATGTGTCAAATCAAATCAATTTATTTGTCACACGCGTCGAATACAAGTGTCGACTTTACCGTGAAATAGTTACTTATGAGCCCTTTCTCAACAATGCAGTTGAATTGTAAGATAATGTATGCGTTTTTTTGTTGTTGTTGTCTATGTGTGTGTTTGTGTTTCACTGAATCAATGTATGGGTGTGTGGACTTCAAAAGGAAGACCTGTCATGTAATTCTCAGTGGATGGAGAGAGTGTGTGTTGTTACTGCTGTGCTGCTGTCCTTTTGTATTGATGCCCCCCCCCCCCCGCTTCCATCATAGGATTAGACAGGACTGACAGTCTGGCCGGAGACTGAGGGAGGTTTTACTCACCTATAGGGGATGAACTAACTGTGTGAGTTACGAGCAGAGAGACATCAGTAGCAGTGCACCTAACAAGCAGCCCTAATGGACTCCGTAAGGCCGTAAACCTTAGCTGTGACATCACACTGACACATGTATATTATACACACTGGCACGTACGCGCACACGCACACGCACACACATACTTGTGTCTCTTGAGCGAGAGCCCCATGTGCTGCTTCATCTGCTGCATGCCGTGGTAGTCTGTGTAGATGAGGTCAAAGGGCAGAGGTCCTGTCAGGGGGCAGCTCCCTCTGCCTGGGGGCACCCCGAGAAATCTATGAGACAGAAACACACAGAGCAGAGGTTACATGAACTACTGTATGGTTCAAACACACAGAGCAGAGGTTACATGAACTACTGTTTGGTTCAAACACACAGAGCAGAGGTTACCTTAAGTACTGTATGGTTCAAACACACAGAACACATGTTACCTTAACTACTGTATGGTTCAAACACACAGAACAGAGGTTACCTTAACTACTGTATGGTTCAAACACACAGAACAGAGGTTACCTTAACTACTGTACGGTTCAAACACAGAGCAGAGGTTACATGAACTACTGTATGGTTCAAACACAGAGCACACAGACAGAGCAGAGGTTACCTTAACTACTGTACGGTTCAAACACAGAACAGAGGTTACATGAACTACTGTATGGTTCAAACACAGAGCAGAGGTTACATGAACTACTGTATGTTTCAAACACAGAGCAGAGGTTACATGAACTACTGTATGGTTCAAACACAGAGCAGAGGTTACATGAACTACTGTATGGTTCAAACACAGAGCACACAGACAGAGCAGAGGTTACATTAACTATGGTTTCCATGGATCAGTTGGCTGGAGAAGGTTATGATATTTAAATGTGTTATTGTCACATACACCAGATAGGTGCAGTGAAAAGTGTTGTTTTACAGGGTCAGCCATAGTTGTACGGCGCCCCTGGAGAAAATGAGGGTGAAGTGCCTTACTCAAGGGCACATCGACCAATTTTCCACTTTGTCAGCTCGGGTATTGGAACCAGGTTTAACGGCAAGGCTACCTGCTGCCCTGTTTGATGTCTGCATGGGGACCTGTTGTTTACTTAGGACCAGGAGATTTCACTGACCACATGACCCTGACCAGGAAACACTGTGCCCTGGACTGTAGGGGCAAAGTCAATCCTGGTCAGGTCAAAACACCTTCGGTCCTGTACTGCATTCACTATAAGTCACTTTGAATAAACCACCATCTCATAATCGTACTATGACAAGAGAAACGTTGAAGCCGCTTCCAAGCCCCCGAGCATTAGAGAAACACAATGGAACATCAATCAACTAGATCAACAGACAGCGCTGCGTTGATGATGAGGGTGAAGCACCGTTCAGTAGTGTGATCCAAACTGTATGAGTAGCAGAGGGCCAGAACAGTGAGTGGGCAACAGCATCAGAAAAAGAGCGAGATCTACACATCAAAATGGTAAAAGGGGCACCGACCGCGGAGAAATGTGTCGGTTTCAGAGATGAGAGGAGCGAGGGAGAGGACGAAAGAGGAGTGTGTGTCAGAGAGAGAGAGAGACGCAGAGAGGCTCCCTGCCAGTGGATGGTTTCGTTTTTGCATTATTAAGGATGAGGGAGTGATAGCTGGAGCCTATGAGAGAGAATGTGTGTGTGTGTGTGTGTGTGTGTGTGTGTGTGTGTGTGTGTGTGTGTGTGTGTGTGTGTGTGTGTGTGTGTGTGTGTGTGTGTGTGTGTGTGTGTGTGGTCTACTTCTGTGTCAGTGTGTGTGTGTGAGTGTGTGCGGTCTACTTCTGTGTCAGTGTGTATGTGTGTGTGTGTGTGTGTGTGTGTGTGTGTAG
>QNTS01014094.1:0-22180 GCA_003317085.1 Hucho hucho
AGCTGAGATTAGGAGCACACTCTTAAAGGGAGTGCTCCTAACCTCAGTTTGTTACCTGTGTAAAAGACACCTGTCCACAGAAGCAATCAATCAATCAGATTCCAAACTCTCCACCATGGCCAAGACCAAAGAGCTCTCCAAGGATGTCAGGGACAAGATTGTAGACCTACACAAGGCTGGAATGGGCTACAAGACCATCGCCAAGCAACTTGGTGAGAAGGTGACAACAGTTGGTGCGATTATTCGCAAATGGAAGAAACACAAAAGAACTGTCAATTTCCCTCGGCCTGGGGCTCCATGCAAGATCTCACCTCGTGGAGTTGATCATCGCAATGACCCAGAGCACAAATAGAGTGCACTATTGTTATGGAATTTTTGTACTCAATGTTCATAAACTGAACTTTAATTAAACAACTCCGTCTGTAACCCAGAATTTGTAAGATACTGGTTGAAATAAGACAGACGGAATGCCCAGTCTACAATAGTCAAATGTAAAAAATGTTTATTCAGGAGAGCTCTGCCCACAAAATATGAACACAGTCTTTTTATACTGTATAAGCTTTAAGCTGAACACCAATGATAAAAAATGCCCCACCCTCTCTTGGAAATAATATTTTCCCACAGTACACATTCATCGGCATAACACCATCTTACAACATAAGTCAGACCCAGACATCTCATATCAGTTCCTCCCTTCCCAAGGACGAGAAGGCCTCTCCTACAATCTAGTTTCACAAAGAATTCTTTGTTCTCGTAGACTCCTTCTGGCAAGTTGTACAATCTTGTTCCACTCTCCACACAATATACATTTCTAGACACACATCAATTGGATTACCATTTGTCTTATAACCCTATCTCTATTCCATACATTTTCAGAATGGAATATTCTTTGTATTTACTTAAACATAAAACATTTAGTCATTAAACATATAATTCATAACAACTATTCTTGCTGACTCCTGAAATGTAAAATTGCCACATATGTTCTGGAAAATACCCAATAACCACAAATTCGATTATGCATGTAATGCTTTTATTATAAAGATGCATTTTTATGGTGAACATATCTTCCCCAAACTTGAAACTCACATGCTGCTTATGTGTGTCAGTTAGACTCTACACCCCTGGGAAAGCGGATTAATGTGCTTAATTTTAAGAAATTATTTGGGCACTTTAGTTGTGATACAGACTGGATAGCACAGACTGGAATATGTTCCGGGATTCCTCCGACGGCATAGAGGAGTACACCACATCAGTCATTGGCTTCATCAATAAGTGCATCGATGACGTCGTCCCCACAGTGACCGTACGTACATACTCCAACCAGAAGCCATGGATTACAAGCAACATCCGCACTAAGCTAAGATTGAATTGTACTACACCGGCTCTGACACTCGTCGGATGTGGAAGGGCTTGCAAACCACTATAGACTACAAAGGGAAGCACAGCCGAGAGCTGCCCAGTGACACAAGCCTACCAGAATAGCTAACCTATGCTCGCTTTGAGGCAAATAACACTGAAACATGCGTGAGAGCACCAGCTGTTCCGGAAGACTGTGATCACGCTCTCCGCAGCCGATGTGAGTAAGACCTTTAAACAGGTCAACAAACAAGATTCTCTGGTCTGATGAAACCAAGATTTAACTTTTTGGCCTGAATGCCAAGCGTCACCTCTGGAGGAAACCTGTCACCATCATACCATGGGGATATTTTTCATTGGCAGGGACGATGAGACTAGTCATGATCGTGGGAAAGATGAGCGGTGCAAGGTACAGAGAGATCCTTGATGAAAACCTGCTCCAGAGCACTCAGGACCTCAGACTTGGGGCGAAGGTTCACCTTCCAACAAAACAATGACTGACCCTAAGCACACAGCCAAGAGAACGAGGGAATGGCTTCGGGACAAGTCTCTCAATGTTCTTGAGTGGCCCAGCCAGAGCCCGGACTTGAACCCGATTGAACATCTCTGGAGATACCTGAAAATAGCTGTGCAGCGATGCTCCCCATCCAACTTGACAGAACTTGAGAGGATCTGCAGAGAAGAATGGGATGAACTTCCCAAGTACAGGTGTGCCAAGCTTGTTGTGTCATACCCAAGAAGACTCAAAACTGTAATCGCTGCCAACGGTGCTTCAACAAAGTACTGAGTAACTGGTCTGAACACTTATGTAAATGTGCTATTTCAGTTTAGTTTTTTTGCAATTTGCAAAAAGTACAAAAATCCAGTTTTTTCTTGGTCATTATGGGGTATTGTTTGTAGATTGATGAGGGGGGGAAAAAACTATTTAGGTCAATTTTAGATTAAGGTTGTAGCGTAACAAAATGTGGAAAAAGTCAAGGGCCCTGAATACTTTCCAAATGCACTGCATGTCCTATTATTACAAGGCATAGTGAACATATTGTAGCTTGAACAATAAATCCCTTTTCCTTCATATGCAACTTTGGGTAATGTATGTTCATATTTGGCAGAGTCCCCAATTAAGCCACTTGAGGGGAACAAAAGCACATATTTTGTGATCGAGGGGGAGACCCTTAGTTTGCTAGCCTTCCATGACCTGAGTGAGTTGGATTGGGCCAGCCTGACTGAGTTTACCTGGTACAGAAACAGAACCCAGGAGCTCCCGTCTGAGGAAGAGCATGTAGATCATCATGGACAGGTGCTCTTCTTCCTCCCCCTGGCAATCAACGACTCTGCTCAGTACCACTCAGTACTGTGTGTGTGTATATTTTTGATAGCCTGTATATGTTTATCTATGTTCCAGGAGGACGGCAGCAGACACCTGCCTCATGTTTGTGACAGAGGTGATTGCGTACAAAGCCTCAGAGTCAGCATACAACATCGCCATCCCATGTCCTGACTGCATGGAACAATTGTGCCAGCGTGGGAAAGGACATTTGACCTGGCATAAAGTACTGAACATGACCGGAATGCTAACACAAACCTCAATCCTGCAAGACTATGTACCATTGGTTCTCAAATCCTGTCCTAAAGCGCTGTCTTGTGAGGATCCGAATGGGTCAGATCAGCTTTGCAATTATAACTTCAACCAGACCCTCTCTCACCACAGAGGGGGGAAAGGGGAGTTGGTGGGGGGTTGACAGTTCACACCCTGTTGTAAATCAAGGATTAGAACTTTCAGCTATCTCCCTCACCAAATTCACATAGTAATGTGTCTTTGTTTCACAGATGTTTTCATGCCAAAACTAACACATTCTAAAGCGAATACTGGAACGATATTTCTAACATAGAACTTGGGGAATGGTCAGAGGCGATCTAAAGAATAGTAATGTCATTTCGGTTGTTATTTTGTGATGTCATTAAAAATGTTATAAAGGAAATACTGTAACTTGAAAAGTATATTCACTATATGTATGAAGTCTCCATCCTCTACATTGTGTATGAAATATGAACAATTATTCAAATGTTTTTGTTAAGAGAGGGATGTGATCTTAGAAACTTTAAGAGGAAATTGTTTCTATAACTTTGTACAAGTGAGTAGTCACCACCCCTTGAGTGAGGTCAGAGAGCGTGTCAGCCTTTTGAATGAACTGTATAAAACTGTGGGTTAAGATTTAACATATCAGACCAGAGAGGTGTGTAGCTGCAGCTCACGTCCAAAGTGGTTCGAACTCTGAATCTCACCACGAGGTAGAGACCTCCAGGACAATCACTGGTACGGCTGATTAGCTGTCCTATGTAAAGTATCTAGAAAAGCAAATTTAAGTGGGACCACTCTACTACTCTTCTTAAATCACCATAGTACGCTTCTCTCATCACCCCAATGGGAACCGTTGACATGGCTGGCTAGCCTGTCTTCAAAGAGGCAGCTTCAGGAACGAATGGAAAGTAGAATAAACTCTGTAGTTCTGTTCAAAACCGCACGACAAGTCACCGGATACCGGACGACGGCAGAGAACAACAACAGAAGACAGGTGTGGACCCCTTTTGAACAATCAGAGCCTTACAAGCGTGCCGCAGAAAGGCCCAACCAACCCCTTTCCAAAAAGGCTGTTAGGAGAAATACACAAAAAACATTTAGACATAAATAAATTCATGATTTCTTACTCCAAACGGGCGTCGGTATATGTGCAAAGTATACGATTAATGTGAGAGTAGTTTCTAAATGTACCAAAGTATAATGTCTATGTCCCCCTCTGCCCCCCCCCACCTCCATCTCTTTTGTAACAAGCCACCATATTGTGTCAGTCCGCGAGGGACTGTGTGTATGTTTATCCTGTGGTACCATTTAGTTAGCTAGTAAATAAATAATTAAACCAATTTGTGTAGTACTGAACCATAAGTAAGGCTGGGTTTTTTGCAGATGCAAGGAGGTTACAACTGTTCAGAATGATATGATATGAGGTTATGATTAATACGTTGACTGTTTATGGATGTGATAGGTAAGACCTTTAGAGTTTAATTCGGGAGATGGTAACTCTTTAAAGAACCGCTTGTGGTTCCCCAGATCCTAATGGGTTAATTGTTACATTATTCATTTAATCGGGTAACATTTAAACGTAGTTAGTTGATTAGGTAAATAACAGTCATCAGATGAATGAAAGTAAAGTCACGACAGCTTCTAAGGGTTGTACATGTTTTTGTTCTAGCCCAGCACTAACACCCAACTCATCATCAAGCTCTTGATTAGTGAAATCTGGTGTCTTACTACTACTTCAGCATAAAACGTTTGTCTGCTGTTTTGTCTTTAACTTCAGAATTTCAGTCTCATTACAAATGAGTGTGAGAATGATGTGTGCGGATAGCGCTTCCACAGCAGATGACAAATCAAATCAAATTTTATTTGTCACATACACATGGTTAGCAGATGTTAATGCGAGTGTAGCGAAATGCTTGTGCTTCTAGTTCCGACCATGCAGTAGTATCTAACAAGTAATCTAACAAATTCACAACAACTACCTTATACACACAAGAGTAAAGGAATGAATACGAGTATGTACATATAAATATATGGATGAGCGATGGCTGACCGGCATAGGCAAGATGCAGTAGATGGTATGAAGTACAGTATATACACATATATATATATGAGTAATGTAGGATATGTAAACATTATATAAATGGCATTGTTTAAAGTGGCTAGTGATACATTATTTCATCCAATTATAATTATTAAAGTGGCTAGAGATTTGGGACGATGGCCGAACGGCATAGGCAAGATACAGTAGATGGTTTAGAGTACAGTGTATACATTTGATATGAGTATGTCGGATACGTAAACATTATATACAAAATTGTTTAAAGTGGCTAGTGATACATTTGTTACATCCAATTCCTATGTTTAAAGTGGCTAGAGATTTAAGTCAGTATGTTGGCAGCAGCCACTCAATGTTAGTGATGGCTGTTTAACAGTCTGATGGCCTTGAGGTAGAAGCTGTTTTTCAGTCTCTCGGTCCCAGCTTTGATGCACCTGTACTGACCTCGCCTTCTGGATGATAGCGGGGTGAACAGGCAGTGGCTCGGGTGGTTGTTGTCCTTGATGATCTTTTTGGCCTTTCTGTGACATCGGGTGGTGTAGGTGTCCTGGAGGGCAGGTAGTTTACCCCCGGTGATGCGCTGTGCAGTCCTCACTACCCTCTGGAGAGCCTTACGGTTGTGGGCGGAGCAGTTGCCGTACCAGGCGGTGATACAGCCCGACAGGATGCTCTCGATTGTGCATCTGTAAAAGTTTGTGAGTGATTTTGGTGACAAGCCGAATTTCTTCAGCCTCCTGAGGTTGAAGAGGCGCTGTTGCGCCTTCTTCACCACGCTGTCTGTGTGGGTGGACCAATTCAGTTTGTCCGTGATGTGTACGCCGAGGAANAGCATTCTTACATAAGTATTCCTCTTGTCCAGATGGGTTAGGGCAGTATGCAGTGTGATTGCGATTGCGTCGTCTGTGGACCTATTGGGACGGTAAGCAAATTGGAGTGGGTCCAGGGTGTCTGGTAGGATGGAGGTGATATGATCCTTGACTAATCTCTCAAAGCACTTCATGATGACGGAAGTGAGTGCTACGGGGCGATAGTCATTTAGCTCAGTCACCTTAGCTTTCTTGGGAACAGGAACAATGGTGGCCCTCTTGAAGCATGTGGGAACAGCAGACTGGGATAGGGACTGATTGAATATGTCCGTAAACACACCAGCCAGCTGGTCTGCGCATGCTCTGAGGACACGGCCAGGGATGCCATCTGGGCCGGCAGCCTTGCGAGGGTTAACACATTTAAATGTTTTTCTCACATTGGCTGCGGTGAAGGTGAGCCCGCAGGTTTTGGTAGCGGGCCGTGTCGGTGGCACTGTATTGTCCTCAAAGCGAGCAAAGAAGTTGTGGACATCTATGCATGTGTGTGCACGTGGGAGCACAGTGGGAGGGTCCTCAACACGTCTGCATCCAGGAGACTGAAGGTGCAAGTAAAGTAGGCTGTGGCCTGACGACAGCTCTGTCAATCTGCTCAGCATTTGATTTATTTGATTGAGATAAAGAGACCTCATGGAAACACGATCTGTACATTAGGCTACATTTCACATTTAAAACAAACACCAAAACCAACTCTAATATCACGAGTGGCCTTTGCAGCAACCAACTTTTTGAAAGTATCCAAAAGTATCTGACTAAACTGTGTGTTTGTCTCCTTCAGCTCCCTCTGCCTCTCATCCTCCTCAGATCAACCTGCCCAGAGACGGAAGCACAGAAAACACTGACCTGTGTAGGGATCCCACCTGTCTCAAATGCTTTCAAATACTTGTGTTGTGCTTGATTTGGTTTGCCCGGTATGTCTTCACAGCATGTCTCGTTCTTCATAGGCACCACTAAGAAGTTGAAGTTTGAAGCGTTTTGTGGGCAGGGCATCGAAGACAACTGTCACGTGTGATGGGAGATAAATGGAAAGAAAGTGTCCTCATAGCAGCAAGGCTACTGAGTGAAATTGAACAGGTACACACATACGCAGACTCTTTGATGCACGCACACAACATGCACACACACACACACTTGTTTTTAGAACAAGGCAACAGAATTGAGACATTTTCTAGAAAACAAGATCTCAGATTCACTATTGATAATTCTCTAATGTGTGAATGTTCTGTATGTATTTGTTATTGTAGCGAGGTAGAGGTATCTTCCAAAGCGGATCATCGTCAACGGCTATCTTGACCATGACCACAGTGACTATGAAGGACCTCCAGTCAGAGTTCAAGTGTGTGGCCATGAACGACCAGAAATGGATATCTGCAGTGGTGACTCTCAAGCCAAAGGATTAGTGGAAACACACACATGCGCACCCCAACCCGCGCACATAGGCTACACACACGTCACCCAAATACACTCAGACACACATCCACATGTCACACAAACACGCATAGACACACAAACACACATAGACACACATACACACACATTCTCTCTCTTTAACTTTGTTAGTGTTTTGTCTTCTTCCCACAGAGTCTATTCTCTGTGTGTGGTCTGCTGCTCTTCCTCTTGTTGGCTGCTGTGGTCGTCATGGTGTTTGCCATTGATCTGGCTCTCCTCTTCCGTGGGGTTTTCAAACACTATGGTCGTTCTGAGGGTAAGAATATTTAGTTCACAAACTGAAGTTTCCTTATACTATTTTATACACATTTCATTGTACAGAAATGCTTATTCAGTCAATGCCGGTAGAGTATTGGGAGCCATGTAGTTCTTAAGTCACACCACACGGCGGAACTCTAACACTATACTGTACAGTAAATGTCAGTCCGTCCCTCTCATTGTGCAGTGCAGTAGTCTGCAGTATAATTAGTCTGCTCTTCTCAGCAGGTCCCATCTGGGGTCAATCCCACCACTGGGGTCAATCCCAGAACTAATGAGCCATTTATAAAACAAAAAAACAATTATATTTCAGATAAAATATAATTTAATTAAAACTCTAGAATCCACTCTTTTGACGGAAACCTCCTCTTTGTCTGTTTTCAGATGGAAAGTTCTATGATGCTTATGTTTTCTACCAGATGGATGGTGTAGACAAAGGCATAGAGGAGAGAGTGTGTCACTTTGTGAGCAGTGTTCTGCCCACTGTCCTGGAGCAGAAGTGTGGTTTTAGACTCTTCATCCACGGTAGAGACGACTTACCTGTTCAAGATTTGTTCTTTTAGACAGTGCCCTGCCCTCTAAGAGGAAAATGTAGAAGTAATAAACTCAACAGCGTTTATTTTCAGCAAACTTAACATGTGTAAATATTTGCATGAACAAAACAAGATTCGACAACTGAGACATAATCTGAACAGGTTCCACAGACATGTGACTAACAGAAATGGAATAATGTGTCCCTGAACAAAAGGGGGGGGGGGTCAAAATCAAAAGTAGTAGTCAGTATCTAGCTGCATTAACTACTACAGTGCATCTCCTCCTCATGGACTGCACCAGATTTGCCAGTTCTTGGTGTGAGATGTTACCCCACTCTTCCACCAAGGCACCTGCAAGTTCCCTGACATTTCTGGGGGGAATGGCCCTAGCCCTCACCCTCCGATCCAACAGGTGCCAGATGTGCTCAATGGAATTGAGATCCGGGCTCTTTGCTGGCCATGGCAAAACACTGACATTCCTGTCTTGCAGGAAATCACGCACAGAACGAGCAGTATGGCTGGTGCCATTGTCATGCTGGAGGGTCATGTCAGGATGAGCCCGCAGGAAGGGTACCACATGAGGGAGGAGGATGTCGTCCATGTAACGCACAGCGTTGAGATTGCCTGCAATGACAACAAACTCAGTCCAATGATGCTGTGACACACCGCCCCAGACCATGACGGACCCTCCACCTCCAAATCGATCCCGCTCCAGAGTACAGGCCTCAGTGTAACACTCATTCCTTTGACGATAAATGCAAAGACGACCATCACCCCTGGTGAGACAAAAACGCGGTTCGTCAGAGAAGAGCACTTTTTGCCAGTCCTTTCTGGTCCAGTGATGGTGGGTTTGTGCCCATAGGCAACGTTGTTGCCGGTGATGTCTGGTGAGGACCTGCCTTACAACAGTTCTACAAGCCCTCAGTCCAGCCTCTCTCAGCCAATTGCGGACAGTCTGAGCACTGATGGAGGGATTGTGCGTTCCTGGTGTAACTCGGGCAGTTGTTGTTGCCATCCTGTACCTGTCCCGCAGGTGTGATGTTCAGAGGTACCAATCCTGTGCATGTGTTGTTACACGTGGTCTGCCACTGCAAGGTGGATCAGCTGTCTGTCCTGTCTCCCTGTAGCGCTGTCTTAGGCGTCTCACAGTACGGACATTGCAATTTATTGCCCTGGCCACATCTGCAGTCCTCATGACTCCTTGAAGCATGCCTAAGGCACGTTCACGGAGATGAGCAGGGACCCTGGGCATCTTTCTTTTTGTGTTTTTCCAGAGTCAGTAGAAAGGCCTCTTTAGTGTCTTAAGTTTCATAACTGTGACCTTAATTGCCTACCGTCTGTAAGCTGTTAGTGTATTAACGACCGTTCCACAGGTGCATGTTCATTAATTGTTTATGGTTCATTGAACAAGCATGGGAAACAGTGTTTAAACCCTTTACAAGTTCTGTGAAGTTATTTGGATTTTTACGAATTATCTTTGAAAGACAAGGTCCTGAAAAAGGGACATTTTTTTGCTGAGTACTTAAGTAAAACATTAGCTTCTCCCGCTCTTCTGTTGTGTCCTCAGACCGCTTGGAGCTGGTAGAGTCCTGCATGCGGCTAAACAGGAGGCTGATGGTCATCCTGACCAATGTTCCCTCAAAAAAAATTCCGCACTGAGCAAATTTCAGGTCTGCTGAGCGCAAAATTGAACATTGTGAAGATGTTCAACTTCCAGCTCACGTTTACTGTGAACACTGAGGCTGTACCCGCTTTAAGTTATAGTTTCAATCAGTGGTCAAGTAGGTTACTGTGGCTATGTGATCATAATGTAGGCCTATCATCAAAAACAATGGAGAAAATGCATCCCGTAACATTTTAACATGTAAATAGCTGTTCTATCATTCAGCCTACAGTAGCAGCCAATGTGTGGTGTTAAATGTAGGCCTACATTTCATGACAATTAGGAGAAAAAAACATGCAGGGCTTGACAATAACCAGTTTATCCACTTGTCCTTCAGACAAGGAGGTGACTGAAAATGTTGTTGTGCTGTTTGAGCATTATTATTCCCATACAATTATGACAAAGAATCAGACCAATTATGCTACCCTCTGCCTATTGGCTACTTAGCTTCAAACCTGTCTCAAAATACAACACTTCCCCTTCAAGACAAAAAAAAAGCTCTTTACCTGACTCACTTTCAAAGTGTCAATGTAAATAGTCCGGGTGGCCATTTGATTAATTGTTCAGCAGTCTTATGACTTCGGGGTAGAAACTGTTAACTACTTAGGGAGTAGCGGCGTGCTAGCGGGCCACTCCCGACACTACCCGGTGAAATGTAAGGCGCCAAATTCAAAATCCAAAAGTTGAATTATTAAACATTCATCAATATACAAGTGTTGGATAGTAATCAAAAGCTCTGATTCTTGGCAATATCACAGCGTTGTCAGATTTCAAAAAGGCTTTACGGCGAAAGCACAACATTTGATTGTTTAAGGATAGCACCCCACATATTTTCCACATTAGCATAAATTCATATCCAGCGCGGGTCACACAAAACCCATATCACAGCTAAAATAAATCTCTTACCTTTCGAAGAACTTCTGCTGATGGTTCTTTTGTTAGAAAATCTCCGTTTGGTTGGCGCGTTATGATCAGAAAATCCAACATCGAATCGCCCATTGAACCGTGAAGAGAACGCGTTCAAATATACCTATCAACTTTTCCTAAACAAATCATAGATCATTTATAATGCATCCTTAGCTATCCTTTTATGAATATTAGCGATAATATTTAACTCGGATGGTAACCTAAACGTTATGAAAGAAAAATACAGTGGGGCGCGCACTCGGTCTCGCGCCCGTAAAATCTTGTTGACATCTGAGCTACCTCGACTATTTCCTGTTCCTATCCGTTCTGCTTAGTGCTACAGCTTCCAGACTCTGTATAAAGACTGTTGACATCTAGTGGAAGCCATAGGTACTGCAGTCTAGGAGCTGGTTTCCATTAAAATCAATAGAAAGAGTATCAAACAGAGCAAAGGTCACACAAAAAAAAAAAATCAGGACAGAAATTTCTTGGGTTTTCGCCTGCTATATCAGTTCTGTTATACTCACATACATTTTAACACTTTTAGAAACTTCAGAGTGTTTCCTATCCAATAGTACTAATTATGTGCATCTGCTATTTTCTGGGCCTGAGTGGCAGGCATTTTACTTTGGGCACGCCAGACTCTCCAAAACCGTCACCTCTGCTGCCGCTCTCTAAGAAGTTAAGGAGCCTTTTGGACCTAGACTTGGCGCTCCATTACCGCTTGCGGTGCAGTTCAGAGAGAACAGTCTTTCACTTGGGTGGCTGGAGTCTTTGACAATTTTTTTGGCCTTCCTCTCACCCCGCCTAGTTATATACTAGTGGTTCCTCCTTTAAAAGTTGCGTCATACTGCGGCACACCTTACATTTAGAGGATTGGAGGACTCTATATTAATATCTAAGGAGCATTTTCCGTTAGGATCTGTGAGAATATCTGAGAATATCTAAGGGGCTTATATATAATTCTAAATTAATTAATAATTATCGCTTTATTTAAAAAGTAACAATATTTTGGAGATTTCGCTTTCATTTAACCCAGAGTGAGCGAGAAAAAGGCAATTCCTGAACATAAGGTGAGACATTCTCACTAATTTGTAAATAAAGCAATTATTTAGCAGACATTACTTGCTTATATTCAGTCAACACATATCTTATATCTTATATAATATTATGGTATATTTGAACATTTTCATTTCTCCATGCTTGTCTCAGAGCAGCGCGAAACAGTGATGAAATAGAAGGCCACAGGTGGAAGGCTATGTATTCTGTGCCCACTCGTGGTATCTCTTCGGTTACACATCCTTGGAATAGCAGAACAGCATAACGGTCCGGGCGGCCCTTGCTGTGCCTGGTGAGCAGTTGGTCAAGTTCTGTTGTCAGAAGAGGAATGGAAATGTCAGGGTGAACCGAAAACCTGACGAACCCGCCACGTACTGTATGTTGACTCTGCCTGTCGGAGGTGGAGTTCCAGAGCTCACAGGTGTGCCTGGCATGGATTTTGACTCTCATTCCTCGCCCTTTTCAACGCGTGAGTGAGTCAATGACTATTCAAGCTATTGACTCACTGATGAATGAAGATGAGTGATGGGCAAAGGCAATCTGTGATCTGCGGGCATCATGGCTCATTTTTTTTAAATTATCAGAACATTAACCATGTGTGTTCGCTTGTTTTGTGCTGTTCTGTAGTTTCGACCCAATGATTCGTCAGACAAACAAAGAACTTTGCGTCCTGCAGGCCCAGGCATGGATCAAAGCTGGCGAGACATTAAATGTCACCTTCACAGACGAATCAACCGTGGCACTTGAGCAATTTGCTCAAAATTGCTACAGAAAAAAAGGAAGAAGATCAAGAAGATTAACGAAAGCATAAAGATGTTGACGAAGAAATTCTGTTTTGAGTTAGAAATGTGACACTTTAGAGTACATAAGCATGGAATACATTGCAAGTTGAGGGATTTTCACAACAGTAGCCGGGCTCTAAAAAGTATATTGTCCTGCTTTAGGAATCATTTGCGTGATGGGCTACATTCTTTATTGTAACAACAATGTCACACATAATTTGTATCTATCTTCCCAATTACTTTTAGAGTTTGGGAATTACAAACGTGCGCTTTCTTTTTAGTTACATTGTTTTAGTTCGAACGTGCTTTTTTTCTTAAAATTATTGTTTTATGTAGGATGCTACATTTTTGACCAGTTGCAATTGTAAGTAGGCCTAATTTAAAAAAAACTACTTCTATTAGGCTGTTAAAAGCCTCATCGCCTACCTCAGCCAGTTAAGTTATTTTATATACAGTTGAAGTTGGAAGTTTATATACACTTAGGTTGGAGTCATTAAAACTCGTTTTTAAACAGACTATAGTTTTGGCAAGTCGGTTAGGACATTTACTTTGTGCATGACACAAGTAATTTTTCCAACAATTTTTTACAGAGAGATCATTTCTCTTATAATTCACTGTATCACAGTTCCAGTGGGTCAGAAGTGTACATACACTAAGTTGACTGTGCCTTTAAACAGCTTGGAAAATTCCAGAAAATTATGTCATGGCTTTAGAAGCTTCTGATAGACTAATTGACATTATTTGAGTCAATTGGAGGTGTACCTGTGGATTTCGTATTTCGTATTCCAAGACCTACCTTCAAACTCAGTGCCTCTTTGCTTGATATCATGGGGAAATCAAAAGACATCAGCCAAAACCTCAGAAAAAATTGTAGACCTCCACAAGTCTGGTTCATCCTTGGGAGCAATTTCCAAACGCCTGAAAGTACCACGTTCATCTGTACAAACAGAAGTACGCAAGTAAGTATAGGACCACGCAGCCGTCATACCGCTCAGGAAGGAGACGCGTTCTGTCTCCTAGAGATTAACGTACTTTGGTGCGAAAAGTGCAAATCAATCCCAGAACAACAGCAAAGGACCCTGTGAAGATGCTGGAGGAAACAGGTACAAAAGTATCTATATCCACAGTAAAACGAGTCCTACATCGAAATAACCTGAAAGGCCGCTCAGCAAGGAAGAAGCCACTGCTCCAAAACCGCCATAAAAAAGCCAGACTATGGTTTGCAACTTCACATGGGGACAAAGATTGTACTTTTTGGAGAAATGTCCTCTGGTCTGAGGAAACAAAAATAGAACTGTTTGGCCATAATGACCATCGTTATGTTTGGAGGAAAAAGGGGGAGGCTTGCAAGCCAAAGAACACCATCCCAACCGTGAAGCACGGGGGTGGCAGCATTATGTTGTGGGGGTGCTTTTCTGCAGGAGGGACTGGTGCACTTCCCAAAATAGATGGCATAATGAGGGAGGAAAATTATGTGGATATATTGACATCTCAAGACATCACTCAGGAAGTTAAAGCTTGGTCGCAAATGGGTCTTCCAAATGGACAATGACCCCAAGCATACTTCCAAAGTAGTGGCAAAATGGCTTAAGGACAACAAAGTCAAGGTATTGGAGTGGCCATCATGAAGCCCTGACCTCAATCCTATAGAACATTTGTGGGCAGAACTGAAAAAGCGTGTGAGCAAGGAGGCCTACAAACCTGACTCAGTTACACCAGCTCTGTCAGGAGGAATGGGCCAAAATTCACCCAACTTATTGTGGGAAGCTTGTGGAAGGCTACCCAAAATGTTTGACCCAAGTTAAACAATTTAAAGGCAATGCTACCAAATACTAATTGAGTGTATGTAAACTTCTGACCCACTGGGAATGTGATGAAAGAAATAAAAGCTGAAATAAATTATTCTCTCTACTATTATTCTGACATTTCACATTCTTAAAATAAAGTGGTGATCCTAACTGACCTAGGACAGGGACATTTTACTAGGATTAAATGTAAGGAATTGTGAATAACTGAGTTTAAATCTATTTGGCTAAGGTATATGTAAACTTCCGACTTCAACTATAGTTCTAGGCTCCGAAGAAATAGACTCCAATTAAACCCTCTTTTTGTTTGTAAAGTCAAATTCAAAAGGCACTCGCACATCTGAGCTTTCTTTTTTGCAGGTGCATGGCAACAGCCGGATAAGATGAGGAAAAAGTAGGAACACGCACACTGCTCTTGATCTTATCACTGATCTTTAATAAGCTTTATGTATCGGCCTCACGGCCTTCGTCAGAGCTTTTGTGAGTTTTTTTAATTAGCACCCTTATGTGGACCTAGCCACACCCACATCCGTTCCACGCATCGAAAGGTGTTGGAGGCCTAGGAAAAGCAAATAAGTGCTACCAAATATCACAATATGCATTTCATAAATATTCAAATAAAGTGTGTGAATAAAACGTATTAAACACGTCTGTAAAACGACAATGAGGACATCAACCTACCAAGCAAGTTTTCATAAATCATTGGGTACAGTTTATGAAAAACGTCAGCGTAATCTGAAATAGGGGCATAATTCCTGTTCAAATTTATAACATAACATACATATGTGGTTGTGAACATTAGCCTTCTTTAGCAGGTCTTTTTTTGTAGCAGTTCATCTCGTGTTTCACCAAATACCAAATTAAGACCTTCATCCACACATTGTGGAGAATAGCCTCTTCTTAGAAACCTATTGCGCATCTCCGCTGCTTTTTCTAGATAGTCCTGAAAAGGATTTGTTGCAAGTTGGGGGGGAATCACACCTAGCTCAAGTTGGGGAGGGGGGTTCACACCTAGCTCGGCTATTAGACAATTATTTAGTAAAGGTTGAATAGTCTATTGTTCAGCTAATAGCCCATCCTGCTACGCTTGTGAAAAACTAATAATAATACTTTTCGCTTTTTTAAAGATTCCAATTGATAAAGTGTTTTTAGCCACAATCGGCCCCAACCCCAAATAATACATTTGGGCACAGTCAATAGCATGCTGGACTTCGGGCTAGAATGTTGAGGGTTCGAAACCTGCTCCCTGCTTGCTATAATGAATGAGTTTGATACACCTGGTATTGGATATGGCTGAAAAAAAACTTGCTAAATAGCGATTTTCGTAAATTATCTTTATGACAAAAAAATATGCACAATTGTTTGTCTCTACATTAACTAACATATTCCTCTCAATTGTAATTTTTTTGCTTGACTCATTATGACATTACAACTACATACATTTGCTTCCCCGTAATGTTTTGTCAGCCATCTTTGCTGAAGTCACCAGGGATGGTCAAATTCGTCATTGGAACCACTCGATATGTTTGGTCATATAAAAACCTTGGGACCCAAATGCATAATGAGCGCTCTAACTCCCCCTTGTGGTGGTCTGGAGCAATGAAGCTGTGACGCTGGGTACCTCTAAGTTCCGCGGTGCAAGCTCACAACTTTTAAAAGGAGGAACCACTGTAGGTCCTGAATGGCAGGAAGCTTGGCCCCAGCGATGTACTGGGCCATATGCACTACCCTCTGTAGCGCCTTACGGTCGGATGCCAAGCAGTTGCCATACCAGGCTGTGATGCAACCAGTCAGGATGCTCTCAATGGTGTAGTTGTATAACTTTGAGGATCTGGGGACCCATGCCAAATCTTTTCAGTCTCCTGAGGGGGAAAAAGAGTTGTTGTGCCCTCTTCACGACTTTCTTGGTGTGATTGGACCATGATAGTTTGTTGGTGATGTGGACACCGAGGAACTTGAATCTCTCGACCTGCTACACTACAGCCCAGTCAATGTGAATGGGAGCGTGTTCTGCCTTTATTTTCCTGTAGTCCACAATCAGCTCCTTTGTCTTGCTCACATTGAGAGAGAGGTTGTTGTCTCGGACCTCCTCCCTGTAGGCTGTCTCATCGTTGTCGATGATCAGGCCTACCACTGTTGTGTTGTCGGCATCCTTAATGATGGTGTTTGAGTTGTGCTTGGCCACGCAGTCATGGGTGAACAGGGAGTACAGAAGGGGACTAAGCACGCACCCCGATGGGGCCCCAGTGTTGAGGATCAGCATGGCAGATATGTTGTTGGAGAGCGGGATCACACAGTCATCTGGAACAGCTGGTGCCCTCATGTATGCTTCAGTGTTGCTTGCCTCGGAGCGAGCATAAAAGGAATTTAGCCCGTCTGGTATGCTTGCATCACTGGGCAGCTCGCAGATGGGTTTCCCTATGTAGTCCGTAATAGTTTGCAAGCCCTGCCACATCTGATGAGCATCAGAGCCAGTGTAGTAGGATTCAATCTTAGTCCTGTATTGACGCTTTGCCTGTTTGATGGTTCGTCTGAGGGCATAGCAGGATTTCTTATATACATCCGATTAGTGTAACGCTCCTTGAAAGCAGCAGCTCTAGCCTTTAGCTCGGTGCGGAAGCACAGCTGAGTGAGCATTCATTTAAATAATTTGCTCTTTATTTTTATTTTACTGGGCTGATGGTCAGTCTCAGTGGAGGGAGAGAGCAGCAGACTGAGGGTCCGCCTCTCAACATCCGTTCACTTGCCCTTTCCTCCACTGACACTGACCAAAAAGGTATACTGTTTTCCAGCTGATGGCGAAACTCGAGTCTCACCTCATTATTTCTGCCTAATGTACAAATTCTTGTTGTTACTCCTGTGAACAGAAAAAGGTCAATATTCCTTGATATAAAAAAAAGACCCAAGCTGCTAATAATAACAACAACGCAAGCCTAGAGATACACTTCCCTACTCATTCATCACCGCTGCAGTGCTTGTTGTAGTGCTGAGTGGAAATAGGAAGAATGTGCATTTTATGGCTTATGTTGACATTTCTGAGTAAGAATTTAAAGATGAACTCACTCATAAAAACAGCAGCTCTTTGCTGTATTTGTTGACAGTCTCTCTCTAGTCAGGGTTTTAAATGTTTTGAAATTTCACAGTATCAACTTTGCTGTAGATGTATTCTATGCCTGCTACGTTATAGCAGACATGGTCATCTGAGCCATCCGATTGGCCAGCAGTAGGCCTATAGAGCACTTGATTTGTTCTCTGGGCCCGCCAGGAAGGCAGAGTTTGTACCTTCAGACACATGAAATGGTTCTAAATGGCAACAGTTCACCTACCCGGCACACAGGGCAGCAGAATCTGTGCACCTTGGTATCATAGGCTCTTAAAAGTTAATTTACGACCTCTGAAAAACTTGCCTATCCAATTCCATAAGAAAAGGTGTTGACTATTATAAAAGAAAAGGAAGACTAGATAGTCTACTGTATGTATGTTGCCTTTGAGTTTGTAAAGAGCTGCCAGTCATTTACTCACGCCATTGCAATAAAGAGATGATATTATGTTTCTGTCAGTCTGCGTGGATGGTTTGGTTTTGAATTTGTCTTATCTAATGTCCTGAAGATATGAAAGCCACAAAATAAACTTGATGGGTAAAATGAAAGGACTGTAAATCTTGGCAGTCAGCATTACAGATGCCAGGTAGGCTAATTACGAAAGTGATTACCACTGCCACAAAACATATCAATCAACATGATGAGTATAATCAATTAAGATCTATAATCATTTTTAATTCATTTTTGCTTCCCTGCCTATTATTCTGCTCTTACAACTCATTATGTTCCTAGTAGTGGAACACTAGCTAAAGAACACCGAAAATGTGTGAGATGAGATGACTTGGATTGACTGCTTGTTTGATCAGGTCCCCTATAAGAGATTCCTTGTAAAATGAAATATTAAAAAAGTCAAAAACATGGTGGTGATGTTTGGCCTAACAGCTGGCACAAGGCCATAGGGGACCTGCTTTGTTTTTCCTCTGGCCCCGGTGACATGGCACTCGCCCTGCTGTCCCACCACCAACACCTCTCTCCTTCTCCACACCCCTCTCTCTGGACTCCTTGAACCCAACAACCTCCCGTCCGAACCCCACCCTTTCAGGGGCTAGGCCAGCGGGGGCCGATCCATCACAAATGAATGTGCCAAAAACAGACACCAGACGCACAATGAATGACCACTATATAGATACATACTGTAGATAGCCCATACAGGAATCGGTGATACTACCCTTGTGATACACCATGTAGTCACTACCACTGCTAGGGATAGTTAAGGTCTGTCCACCACAGCCTATTTAAATGCATTGTGTTGATAGAGAAAGCATATTGATAGTGGTTGAAGTGAATTTATGGGAATAGTGTGGTGGTGGCACACTTGACCTTGTCTCTGTGTCATAATCCATTGTGGTGACGGCAGCAGCACTATAGAAATTACAAGGGAGGTCCGTGTAGGACTTGTCCTGCCAGAGTCTCAGTTGAGGAGTAGGCTATACACTGGGATTCCTATTGTGCTAGTCTGGCTGCCACAGTGTTTCCTGGACGATAATGAAAGCGTAGGTGAGTTAGACCAAAGCATCTCAGTGAAGTCTTTCCTCATTTCCTCAGGGTTTGTATGGGGAGGAATCCATTCCATCACTATTACCCAACAGTTCTGAGTGAACAGCAGGTGGTTAGGGTGTGTGAGGGGGGTGGGGGGTTTACAGAGGACCTAGGGGGTACAAAGGACTGACTGGCCTAAGGATCACTTAAAGGCAATGTGCACGCACACATGCGCACATACACCCACCTCCCAAACACAATACTAACAGCCCTCACACATGCTCCCCCCTATGGTGAGGACGGCAAGCCTGAGGAATCTAACAGGGGCACATTCTATGTGTGTGTGTGTGTGTGTGTGTGTGTGTGTGTGTGTGTGTGTGTGTGTACGTTGACCTATAAGGACAAAACATCAGCTGGGCTCCTGGACTACCTCTTCCCCTTTCGAGGCCTGGGACTCCGAGTGCAGGCCCAGTAGCCTGGGGCTGAAGTAATCCCCTTTGCCTTACAAGGTGTTGACACAGTGGGGTTGAAGAGGAGGCACTGCCTGGCCATAGGATCTATTCTTTTCAGGCAGTCTTTTGGTCAATAGGATTAGGAACTCTATCCCTTTTTCCTGCCCATCCCCCCTATGTCAACTCCCTTCCTTCCTTTTTCCTCTGACATGTATTTTCTCTCTCATTGACCACCAGCTCTATGTCCATCTTTTTTAGTGTCTCTTTCTCTGTTACTTTCTTGTGGCTTGTCCTTCATTTATGTCAGTATTGATGGGATGGAGCATCTCTCTCTCTCTCTCTCTCTTTTTCTCTACAGTAGTTTCTGTTTCGAGAAGGGGCTCAGCCTAATCGGTTATGGGGCTTCACAACAAGTAAATAGTTTCACTTCCTTTTATTAGCACCTCAAAACCAATAGTGCTTTATTTCTACTGAAGTAGCTGCACAGCAGCCCATTATTATAAAAAAAAATCTTCAAGCTCAAATTGGTTGTTGATCATTGCTAGACAACCATTTTCAAGTCTTGTCATAGATTTTAAAGCAGATTTAAGTCAAAACTGTAACTTGGCCACTCAGGAACATTCACTGTCTTCTTCGTAAGCAACTCCAGTGTAGATTTGGCCTTGTGTTTTAGGTTATTGTCCACCTGAAAGGTGGATCTCCCAGTGTCTGGTGGAAAGCATACTGAACCAGGTTCCTCTGCCTGTGCTTAGCTTCATTTTGTTTATTTTTTATTCTGAAAACTCCAGTCCTTAACGATTACAGGCATATAAATAACATGAAGCAACCATCACTATGCTTGAAAATATGCAGAGTGGTACTCAAAATGTGCTGTATTGGATATTCCCCAAACACTTTGTAGTTACTCTACAATACTAACCTTGTTGACAGAGTGAAAAGGAGGAAGCCTGTACAGAATATAAATATTGTAAAACATGCATCCTATTTGTAACAAGGCACTAAAGTAATACCACAAAAAATGTGGCAAAGCAATTCACTTTTTTTTTGTTGAGTTGATCTGTCTTCAATCATTAAAATCTGTAACTGTTTTAAAGTCACCATTGCACTCATGGTGAAATCATGTGGCGGTTTCCTTCCTCTCCAGCGACTGAGTTAGGTAAGAAGCTTGTATTTGTGGTGGCTAGGTATATTGATACACCATACAAAGTGTAATTAATAACTTCACCATCTCAATGGTCGTTCTGCCCCTGAACAAGGCAGTTAACCCACTGTTCCTAGGCCGTCATTGAAAATAAGAATTTGTTCTTAACTGACTTGCCTAGTTAAATAAAGGTTAAAAAAAAAAGTTTTTAAATGGGATATTCAATGTCAACGAGGCATTGGAAAACATCCCTGGTGTCACGTGGTATAAATGATTGGAGACAGGCGCAGGAATACGTAATAGGGAATGTAGCAGGATCAAGGGTGTGGGGTTTCCACATCACCAAGTTCAATAACAAAACATGCACCAGTAGCACATATAGAATGCAAATGGGGAGTTTTAGGGATTTTGGTACACTGGGGAAGAAGAGGGAATTCACCAATCACCTCACAGTCGAAAAGCCGTTCTCTTTCTCCGTTCCATTTTCCAGGGGTAATCGTCACACTCGGGTCCTCAGCCAATCCCGTTCGGTACACAAGGTTGGTAATCACACAGATATTATTCTCTCTTCTCCCACTCTTCATTACACATTTTGTTATCTCCTTACTCTGCCCCTTTGTGCAGGCTGCTTACTCCTGCTTCCTCCTCACTCCCTGGCTTAACGACTCACAGCTTTGCCTTGTTGGGGCAGGAAGTCCATATAAGGCTCGGTGGTGGAGCTAGCGGGCTGCCAGATATCTCCCCTCAATAACCACTTCCCTTGCCTCTCCCTGCCGTCTACCACAGGAGTTTTAATACTCCACCCCAAAATACAACATGCAATGAAATGTAGCGGGTTTCTTATGTACCACAGGAGAACCAAGAAATGAAGCGCGACACCACGGCTGTCTTTTAGGCTTTTATGTTGATCTGCAATAGTATTATGAAAAGACAGGACAGGAGCACATCAGTCTTCAATGCACCATCTGACAAGTTATTCTTTCTCTCTCAGTCTTTTCTCAGACTCGCACAATCACATTCATACATAAAGCCATAATGTATAGTATAAAATAATAACAAGTCCTTAATACAAAGAATGTATAATCTTAATTCGTAAACAATAGAACCATACCTGCAATAGTATTATGAAAAGACAGGACAGGAACACATCAGTCTTCAATGCACCATCTGACAAGTTATTCTATACAGGAGCATGATGAAAGGTAAAACACATATCCTGTCTCACATCCCTAATATATTGGTAGGTGCCTTCAGTGTTGACTGTATTAAAATACAACAACTCATGTACAAAAACACTGTAATACAAACAAGCAACATTGTGAAATCACCTTTATCCCATTCAGACCTAAGAGGGCTAAAACGGACGTTTGGAGAGAGGCTCCTGCAACTTTTTTGCGAAACAGTCTAAATGAACCTACTTTACAGAACTTTTTTACAACAAACGTCTGTTTCTAATACATTACTGTAACTTTATACATGAACATGCCAAGTAATAGGCGACCAAAGGACAGCAAATCCTCACCGGAGGCCTCCTCCCCACCAAACAACGAGACAGACATGGCGGAAAGCACAGGCAACAACGTGACACTTTCTGAACTTACCCGGGCTCTGGGAGAACTACGTGTTGCTATAGCTGAGGATCTTAAGGCTACTTTTGCTGAACTGGATTCCAAAATCGAGAGCACCATTCGAGCG
>QNTS01014096.1:0-11100 GCA_003317085.1 Hucho hucho
GTTCTGATCTGTCCTGCTCTGTCCTGCTCTGTTCTGTTCTGCTCTGTTCTGATCTGTTCCACTCTGTCCTGCTCGGATCTGTTCTGATCTGATCTGATCTGATCTGTCCTGCTCTGTCCTGCTCTGTTCTGTTCTGATCTGTTCCACTCTGTCCTGCTCTGTTCTGTTCTGATCTGTTCCACTCTGTCCTGCTCTGTTCTGATATGTTCTGCTCTGTTCTAATCTGTTCTGCTCTGTCCTGTTCTGTCCTGTCCTGCTTTGTCCTGTCCTGCTCTGTTCTGTCCTGTCCTGCTCTGTCCTGTTCTGATCTGTCCTGCTCTGTCCTGTTCTGATCTGTTCTGATCTGTCCTGCTCTGTCCTGTTCTGTCATGCTCTGTTCTGTTAAGTTCTTCTCTGTTCTGCTCTGTCCTGCACTGTCCTGCTCCGTCCTGCTCTGTTATGTTCTGTTCTGATCTGTTCTGTTCTTCTCTGTTCTGTTCTGATGTTTTCTGTTATGTCCTTCTCTGTTCTGTTCTGTTCTGATCTGTTTTGTCCTGCTCTGTTCTGCTCTGTTCTGTTCTAATCTGCTCTGTCCTGCTCTGTCATGCTCTGTTCTGTTCTGTCCTGCTCTGTCATGCTCTGTTCTGTTCTGATCTGTCCTACTCTGTCCTGCTCTATCCTGCTCTGTCCTGCTCTGTTCTGTTCTGTTTTTTCTTTGTCCTGCTCTGTTCTGATCTGCTCTGTCCTGCTCTGTCCTGCTCTGTCCTACTCTGTCCTGCTCTGTCCTGCTCTGTTCTGTTCTGCTGTTTTCTGTTGTGTCCTTCTCTGTTCGGTTCCGTTCTGATCTGCTCTGTCCTGCTCTGTTCTGCTCTGTTCTATTCTATTCTGCTCTGTTCTGCTCTGTTCTTCTCTGTTCTGCTCTATTCTGTTCTGCTGTTTTCTGCTGTCCTTCTCTGTTCCATCTTTCTCTGTTCCGTCCTACTCAGTTCTCTTATGCTCTGTCCTGCTCTGTCCTTCTCTGTACTGCTCTGTTCTGTTCTGCTTTTTTTCTGTTCTGTTCTGCTCTGTTCTGCTCTGTCCTGCTCTGTTCTGTTCTTCTCTGTCCTGCTCTGTTCTTCTCCACTCTGCTCTGCCCCGTTCTGTTCTCATGTGTTCTGCTCTGTTCTGTTCTTCTCTGCTCTGTTCTGTTCTGTACTTTTTGGGGAGTAAAACTTTTTAACCATTAAAAATCCTACTTTCCCTAACCCCAAAACCTACCCCTAACCCTTAACCTAACCCCAACCCCAACCCCAAAACCTTAAACCTAACCCTAACCCTAAACCTAACCCCAACCCCAAAACCTTAAACCTAACCCCAAAACTTTAAACCTAACCCTAACCCCAACCCCAAAACCTTAAACCTAACCCTAACCTCAAACCTAATCCCAACCCCAAAACCTTAAACCTAACCCAACCCCAAAACCTAACCAAACCCTAACCCTAACCCTAAACCCAACCCCAAAACCTTAAACCTAACCCCAACCCAAAAAACCTTAAACCTAACCCTAACCCTAAACCTAACCCCAACCCCAAAACCTTAAACCTAAACCTAACCTCAACCCCAAAACCTTAAACCTAACTCTAACCCCAACCCCAAAACCTTAAACCTAACCCTCACCCCAATCCCAACCCCAAAACCTTAAACCTAACCCTAAACCCAGCTCCAACCCCAACCCCTTAAACCTAACCCTAACCCCAACCCCAAAACCTTACACCTAACCCTAAACCTAACCCCAAAACCTTAAACCTTTAAGATTCAGGACATGAAAAAGATCCTGACTTTTCAAAGAAGTTCTTGTTTTCCTGCCTTGTCAGGATGTTCAGGAGGTGAGTTGTTAGGACATTGGGGTCCTGATAAGGTAAGTACACACACACACACACACACACACACACACACACACACACACACACACACACACACACACACACACACACAGGAAAATAAGAAAAAGAAAGAGGTTATTGACAAAGAGAGATAAACAGAGGAAGGAGTGAATGTGCTTTTAGTAGAGATGGTTCAGGTGAACTATGTTTATGGGTAACCTTCCCTGATGTCTGCAGAGAGCAGAGCAAGGCTCCCTGAAAGTGCACATCTATAGGCTTTCGTCAATATTGAGTATTGACTAAACGGCGACACAGAGATGGATTGAGGGCTGGACTGAGGTTTTGTTTTCTCACAAATTGCAGGGCAAGTTAAGGCCGCATATGTTCAAAGAAAGACAAGGATTGTGGAATTGGATTCAGAGCTGAACACAACCTCATTTGTAATGGAGTTCAGAACATTGAGGTTGATACATCGCCCCATTGTCCCGGCCTCTTCAAATTGAGCGCTGTGCAAAAAAACTAACCTCCGACATCAAAAACAAACCGAGAGAGAGAGAGAGAGAGAGAGAGAGAGAGAGAGACCTTAACGATCTGAGAATAAAACATATTACAGTTAAGAATTCATAAATATTATACCGCTAAAACCTGGGACAAAGAAGTTCTCTTTAACGATTTATTTCACATATGCCCCCTCTCTTTCTCACCTGATATTTAATAACACAAGACAGAGATAAATGAAGTCAAATGACAGAGGACAACCTTAACTACAGGGTTATCTGAGTAGGATAAACAGAATCATGTCAAATCTCCATGTTGGACAGAACATTCTACATTCTACAGACAATACACGCTGTAAAGGAGTCGATGGAACGCAGATGACAGATGTTCTTCTTCTTTGTTTTTATGTCTCAAAATCTCGCTGTCATACTGTGCTCTACCGTGTTTGATCTCACCTAGCCATCTTGAGGACCACAATGGAAATAAGTCCCAGAATTTATTGTGTTATCCTACATGATTTAACAATGGAAATAAGTCCCAGACTTTATTATGTGTATCCTCCATGATTTACAATGGAAATAAGTCCCAGACTTTATTGTGTGTTATTCTCCATGATTTAACAATGGAAATAAGTCCCAGACTTTATTGTGTGTCATTCTCCATGATTTAACAATGGAAATAAGTCCCAGAATTTATTGTGTGTTATCCTCCATGATTTAACAATGGAAATAAGTCCCAGACTTGATTGTGTGTTATCCTCCATGATTTAACAATGGAAATAAGTCCCAGACTGTATTGTGTGTTATCCTCCATGATTTAACTCATGTGCATGTATGGCTTTTTCAAGTTTTATGTGTTGTTTTTAAAAATATAATTAATAGAATTAGAATTAATAATTAATAAACCAAACTAGAACTCAACTTGATTGGCTCACAATCAACAAATCTGATCTAACAAAGTGGATGTTCGTCAAATCAGTCGTACTGCATAGTCCTCACATTCTAACAGGAAACAGCGTCAAACCAGACCTATGGGCCATGCATGGCCCTACAAGTGATATTCACACTCATGGAGCAAAAAATGATCTTTCAGGCATTTGCAACGTTCTTCACGGTCTACATTGTTTGGACCCACAGCCTGTAGGTCACCAGACCAAGATCCTTATTCTAAAAGGCACTTTCTTCCTCTTGGCTGGTCTGATCTGGTCTTCGCTGACCTGGCTTGACCCGTTAGCCCAGGGTTACTTCTCTGACTCATGCTTCCATTATTAAAATGATCATACTACCCTGCTGTGACCTTCACCAGTGCATGGAAATGAATACCCCATACATCACCCTGAGAGCAGAGCACAGTTCTCTGTGCCGGTCTGTCCCTCTGTGGCCTATGTACTCCATCGCGTCGTTCCCACTGGGCACACACTGGTTGAATCAATGTTGTTTCCACATATTGTCATTGAAATGACGTTGAACCAACGTGGAATAGACATTGAATTGACGTCTGTACCCAGTGGGTTTGCTTTCTCTCTCTTTCTCTTTATCTGCTCACCATCCCTTCTTTTGTCTTTACGTATGATGCCATTCTAATATATGAATGATGTCATTCAAATGTATGTATGATGTCATTCTAACGTATGCATAGGAATTCAACAACATAATGACCATGGCATATATCCACATTCTGCATCTAAACAACACTGTTGGACAGTGGCACTGGTTGTATCCACCCTACTATTTACAGGGCATGGCTGATACAGTACATTGCTTCACTCTAATTACTTTTGAAATGTGGATATTGGAAGCCAGCAACTGTCTGACAATGACCTTCTTCTTTAACTAGACTAAGAAAATGTGAAAAAAAAAAGAAAACGAGAGAACGAAAAAGAGAGGGTGTACTGTAGATGTGGGTGGTAATGGATCAGCTGTGGGTATAGATTCTGTACTGTAGATGTGGGTGGTAATGGATCAGCTGTGGGTATAGAGCCTGTACTGTAGATGTGGGTGGTAATGGATCAGCTGTGGGTATAGATTCTGTACTGTAGATGTGGGTGGTAATGGATCATCTGTGGATATAGAGCCTGTCTGTCAAACATGGTAGTAGCGTGGGTTAATATTTAGTGATAAGCATCTTATTAGCTGTCACGTCCTGGCCATAGATAGCCCTCTGGGTTTTCTATGGTGGTTTTGGTCAGGACGTGTTTGTATGTCTATGTTGGTGTTGTTCCCAATTAGAGGCAGCTGTTTGTCCTCTCCCCACCTGTGTTGTGGGTTATTGTTTGTGTTTCGTGTTAGTGCCTGTGTGCTACACATATGGTTTCTTTCTTGTTTTTGTAAGTTTCACTTTAATTAAAAGATGTGGAACTACATGCATGCTGCTCCTTGGTCTGTTTCATTTGACGATCGTGACATTAACCCAGAGCCTGTCTGTCAAACTTGGAAGTAGCGTGGGTTAACAATTAGTAATAGGCTCTGGGTTAGGCTCTGGGTTCTGTCATATATGGAAGTATGGGTTAGCGTTTAGCAGCTAATTAAACCTCTCAGGGATCACTGGGGCGCTAGCGCCCCACTCCCGACACTACCAGGTGAAATGCAAGGCGCCAAATTCGAAATCCAAAAGTTGAATTATTAAACATCCACCAATATACAAGTGTTCCATACTCATCAAAAGCTCTGTTTCTTGGCAATATCACAGCGTTGTCAGATTTCAAAAAGGCTTTACGGCGAAAGCACAACATTTGATTGTTTGAGGGTAGCACCTCACATACTTTTCCCATAGCCATGAATTCATTAGCCAGCGTGGCACACACATAACACATTTCACAGCAAAAACAAATCAATTACCTGTTGAAGAACTTCTGCTGAGGTCTTCCTAAGTGTCCAACGAAGACAATCCATGGTTCTTTTGTTAGAAAAAGTAATGTATTATATCCATAAATCTCCGTTTGGTTCGCGCGTTATAATCAGAAACTACAGCCTCCACTCCTCCATTGAAACGTGACTAGAACTCGTTCAACTTATACCTATAAACTTGTCCAAGAACAATCAAACATCATTTTAAATATATCCTTAGGAACACTTTTACGTATATTTACTATAATAAATCAACCGGAATATAAACTGAGCTCTAAAGACGGTAAAAAACACAGTGCGTGCTTGGCGAGAGCGCGCGTCCAGTCCTATAGACTTCCAAAGAGACACTTCCTGATTTCCTCTTCTTCTCTGCTCTATTTCATCTGAACAGAATCAAATCACTTTCTCGAGACTGTTGACATCCAGAGGAAGCGATAGGTACTGCATTCATATGCCCTTATATGGGCATTTTCATGAGGGAGGGGTTCCAAATGAGACACTGTGAAAACCACTTTTTCCAGGACAGAAATTCCTCGGGGTTTTGCCTGCCATATCCGTTCTGTTTTACTCACAGACAAATGGTTAACAGTTTTACAAAATCCAGAGTGTTTCCTATCCAATGGTACCAAATATGTGCATATCTTATTTTCTGGGCCTGAATGGGAGGCATTTTACTTTGGGCACGCCAGGCTCTCCAAAACGGTCAAGTTGTGCACTGATCCCCTAGAGGTTAACCCAAATACTGTCTGTCATACATGGAAGTAGCATGATTGGAGTTAGTGGTTAGCTTAGTGGCTAGCCAAACAGATGTTCAGCCCCATCTCTCCACAGGTCAATGCACCATTACGAGGCAGGACTTACATGATACCGGACACAAGGTTAAGAAGTTCTGCTCTTGCATGTAATAACCTGACTCCTCTACCCAACACTTCCTGCTGTAAACCCACTGGGCAGAGACATCATTTCGACGTCTAGTTTTGATTTACATCTACAGTTGTGAACTAATGTGAATTCAATGTGAAATCAACCATATGTTTCACCATGTCATTGGATTTAGCTTAAAAGTTGGGTGAAGAAAAACTTCTAGCAAATCCAATCACTTTTCCACATTGATTCATCATCATCACATTTTTACTTTTTGTTGAAATGACATGGAAACATCTTTGATTCAACCAGTTTTTGCCCAGTGGGAAGGCTATTATTTATATTGGGCACTATGGCCAGGAACAGAGACAGGGAGCTGTAAATATTGACCTGAACCATGGATCCTGTTAGAATTTCTTCACTGGTCTCCTTTGATTTTGTAGATTTCAGAAGAACAGAATAGCATACTCTGAGTTGTCCTTATGTTAGGCCTTGATCTGGCTATGCCATATAGCTGTGGGCTACACTAGTTCATTTAGCAGACAAGATTTGCTTAGAATTCCGTGGTATTATTTAATATTATTTTATAGTAAGAAGAATAATTCAAAAGGCACTCACACATCTGAGCTATCTTTGTTGCAGTTGCATGGTAACAGTTGAATAAGATGAGAAAAAAAGAAGAAACCCACACACTGCTCTGTCTAGTGTCACTGCTCTTTAATAAGCCTTGATGTCGATACGTAACGCTTATTAAAGAGCAGTGATACTAGCAAGAGCGGTGTACGGGTTTCTTATTGTTTCTCATAGTGTGAAGAATACAGTTGAACATAGCTGAATAAAATAGAAAGGATGTTTTCTGCAAAAGATTTCTGAGGGAGGGCACGTGTGATTGTTCTGTGAGCGCCTCATTTAAAATGATTTATGTAACTTTAGTTGTGATACAAACATCGGGCTGTATGTTTTGATTTTTAATACAATCTAAGGCTGCATGATGCGACTCTAATGATGATTTGAAACATGTTGTATGAAAGGTATGAGATCTGCTTTGTTTCTTGTGCAGGCTGTACACACTGTACACCCTGTACACACTGTACACCCTGTACACCCTGTACACCCTGTACACTCTGTACACCCTGTACACACTGCACACCCTGTACAAACTGTACACACTGTACACCCTGTACACCCTGTACACCCTGTACACACTGTACACACTGCCCCTGAACAAGGCAGTTAACCCACTGTTCCTAGGCCATCATTGAAAATAAGAATTTGTTCTTAACTGACTTGCCTAGTTAAATAAAGGTAAATAAAAAATAAATAACTTCATCAGTTTCTCATTCACAACTTGACAAGCACTTGATAATCCCTCAAATTTCCCGGCGGCATCCCCTTTGTGTGCCCTTAATGCCCCCTAAACGAATCCTTGCCTTTTGCGGCCAGTGGCCGTTGTGCCCTTGGGCTGCATATAATAATTATAATTCCCTTCTCTTGGCTGCATGCTCCAAAGCACCTCTCACTCAAATGGCTCAAAGCACCTCTCACTCAAATGGCCTTCTGTCACGTGATCGGGTCTTTCTCACAGGCTACAAGTGAAGACTGACACATCGGGGACGCAACTGCTCGAGTCCTTATCCAATTCTGAGGCGTATATTGAATATTTTGGAAGAACTGTCCACATTTACTTTTCATCAGCAAACAAGATGAGTAGGCCTAACGCACAGCAAAAGCACTAGCCTATGTCAATCTACTATCCCCCATAGTACAAAAGTTGACAAATTCTGTGTGAGATATAAATATTCCAAACATAGTCTGGGACAGTTGTGGGATGGGATAGATCCCAAATTAATACAACCACTAGCATCAAAACAACTTTTTTAGGCAATGAGGCTGATGCAATAGACCAGAACGTTTAGCTTAAAATGTTGATAAACTATTAGGCTATTTCTTCACATTATAAGCGCAGCAATGCACACATGGCAGTAGGCTGTAAGCGCAAATGTTCCATTAGTGGGAAAACACCATTATCAAAAGTGACAGCAAATGTGATTATGCATGTAATGCTTTTATTATAAAGGTGCATTTTTATGGTGAAAATTATCTTCCCCAAACTTAAAACTCACGTATTGTGTATGTATTCCAGTTAGGCTCTAAACCTGTTGTGAAGCTGATTAATGTGCTTAATTTTAAGAAGTTATTTGGTCACTTTAGTGGCCAAACATATACAGTGGCAAGAAAAAGTATGTGAACCCTTTGGAATTAACTGGATTTCTACATAAATTGGTCAAACAATGTGATCTGATCTTCCTCTAAGTCACAACAATAGACAATCAAAGTGTGCTTAAACTAATAACACACAAATTATTGTATTTTTCTTGTCTATATTGAATACATAATTTAAACATTCGCAGTGTAGGTTGGAAAAAGTATGTGAACTCCTAGACTAATGACTTCTCCAAAAGCTAATTGGAGTCAGGAGTCAGCTAACCTGGAGTCCAATCAATGATACGAGATTGTAGATGTTGGTTAGAGCTGCCCTGCAATATAAAAAACACTCACAAAATTTGAGTTTGCTATTCACATGAAGCATTGCCTGATGTGAACCATGCCTCAAACAAAAGAGATCTCAGAAGACCTAAGATTAAGAATTGTTGACTTACATAAAGCTGGAAAGGGTTACAAAAGTATATCTAAAAGCCTTGATGTTCATCAGTCCACGGTAAGTTAAATTGTAAGTTAAATTGTCTAGTTTTGCACTGTTGCTACTCTCCCTAGGAGTGGCCGTCCTGCAAAGATTACAGCAAGAGCACAGAATAGAATGCTCAATGAGGTTAAGAAGAATCCTAGAGTGTCAGCTAAAGAGTTACAGAAATCTCTGGAACATGCTAACATCTCTGTTGACGAGTTTACGATACGTAAAACACTAAACAAGAATGGTGTTCATGGGAGGACACCACGGAAGAAGCCACTGCTATCCAAAAAAAACATTGTGGCACGTCTGAAGTTCGCAAAATAGTACCTGGATGTTCCACAACGGTACTGGCAAAATTTTCTGTGAACAGATTAAACTAAACTTGAGTAGTTTGGAAGGAACACAACACTGGCTTCAATAGAAGAAAATACGCCTTCTGGACTGGCCCAGTCAGAGTCCTGGCCTCAAACCGATTGAGATGCTGTGGCATGACCTCGAGAGCGGTTCACACCAGACATCCCACAAATATTGCTGAACTGAAACAGTTTTGTAAAGAGCAATGGTCCAAAATTCCTCCTTACCGTTGTGCAGGTCTGATCTGCAACTACAGAAAACGTTTGGCTGAGGTTATTGCTGCCAAAGGAGGGTCAACCAGTTATTAAATCCAAGGGTTCACATATTTTCCCCACCCTGCACTGTGAATGTTTACACTGTGTGTTCAATAAAGACATTAAACTGTGTAATTGTTTGTGTGTTATTAGATTAAGCAGACTGTGTTTGTCTATTGTTGTGACTTAGATGAAGATCAGATCAAATTTTATGACCAATTTATGCAGAAATCCAGGTAATTCCAAAGGGTTCACATACTTTTTCTTGCCACTGTAGGCTTATGGACTAGGCTACATGTGCGACTATGATTTGAAACAGTTAAAAAAAAAAAGGCATGCTCTCTTTCTTGCCTTACTGCACACAAAATGGGCATCATTCATAAGTGATAAGCTAATATTGTCACCCATCAAACTATTCTTGATTTAACCTTGTCTTTACATACACTCAACAATATATGTATGAAATATATGTAGTTTTGATTCAGAATTCACCATTATCATGCACCTGTCAGCATAGGGTCATCTATGCACTTAAATAGCGAATGGAGGAGGCTTTTCCCATGGTTCATTTTCATGCCAGCCAGGTAGCCTATACCCTGTTGTAAAGAGAAGAAATGTGCTTAATATTAGGAAAGTTGATAAAAAAATATAGTAGGCCTAGCCTATAGAAAGCTGATGGGATCCTCTTATTTTTAATAGAGGCCATCCCTCTGTTTCCTCACGCAATTGCACAGCCCCTAGAATTGTTGCGCATCATGAGCTCATGGGCTCTCATTAAGTGTTTGATTACATTTTCGATTACATTTGCATTGATGTCACAGTGATCAGAAGGACAATAGAGTGCTGAGTACCAGGCAGATAGCAAGTTTGGTAAGCTTCTAATGACCATCAGCAGCATCAGAGCTTGGAGAAGCCTAATTTGACATCAGTCATGGAATTTGACATCAGTCATGGTGAAGCGGTAATATACGGTCATGGGTCATGATGGCAGTCAAATTCCTCCTGACATCTATTCTATACGGTAACATATACATGAATGTCCCTAGTCAACTCCTTACAAAGAGTGGCTGACTCCCAGAATAGAATACTGCACACTTTACTTCAATTCAGTTACCATTCCCCATTCTCATAGAAGGAATCCCAGTTGATCCTGACACAGTCTAGGTCTAGGGGCTCCAGGAGCATATTTTTATTATTATTATTTTTTATTTCACCTTTATTTAACCAGGTAGTCCTAGCCTATAACCAGGTAGTCCTAGCCTATAACCAGGTAGTCCTAGCCTATAACCAGGTAGTCCTAGCCTATAACCAGGTAGTCCTAGCCTATAACCAGGTAGTCCTAGCCTATAACCAGGTAGTCCTAGCCTATAACCAGGTAGTCCTAGCCTATAACCAGGTAGGCCTAGCCTATAACCAGGTAGGCCTAGCCTATAACCAGGTAGTCCTAGCCTATAACCAGGTAGTCCTAGCCTATAACCAGGTAGGCCTAGCCTATAACAACAAGTTCTCATTTACAACTGCGACCTGGCAGTTATTATGCTGTGTCACACATTACTCTATCACATTAACCATCTCCAGTATCACACACTGTTCGATCACATTAACCATCTCCAGTATGCAGGGTGACAACACCCTTGGTGCCAGACTGGATCAGAAAACACACACACACACACACACACACACACACACACACACACACACACACACACACACACACACACACACACACACACACACACACACACACACAG
>QNTS01014105.1:9914-22124 GCA_003317085.1 Hucho hucho
CACTCTGACAGACGGGCTTGATACTGATGTCTCTGAATGGAGAGAGACCTGGCACTCGGCAATAACATTTTACTAGACACAGCTTTTAATTCAATAGTCTTTTTTTATTATTGAATTGAATCAGTCAAATATGGATAGATAAAGGGAACTCCTGTTGTATACGGGACACCAGACAGGAAGGTATAACATTTTATTGTATTATGATCACTCTGGCATGTACACACACACACACACACACACACACACACACACACACACACACACACACACACACACACACACACACACACACACACACACACACGTAGGGAGGAAAAAGATCACAATGTACCATTGTGATTTAAATGTAATTATCATATAACAATATTCACTGAACAGAAATATAAAAATATAAAAATTTTCCACAGGTCACAATCAACAGCCTGATCAACTCTATGTGAAGGAGATGGGTCACGCTGCATGAGGCAAATGGTGGTCACACCAGATACTGACTGGCTTTCTGATCCACACCCCCTACCTTTTTCTTAAGGCAACAGTGACCACCAGATGTATATCTGTATTCCCAGTCATGTGAAATCCATAGATTAGAGCCTAATGCGTTTATTTCAATTGACTGATTTCATTATACAAACTGTGACTGAAGTATTTTGACTGTGTTATAATTAAAGCTGACTGAAGAAAGAATGAGAGTGGAGAAAAACCAACGTAAATATCAGGGCTCTCCTCTCCTCTCCTCTCCTCTCTCCAGTGTGTGTGTGTGTGTTAGCCAGGGTGTACATGCTCAGGTCAGCCTGGCTGTCTCTCTCCTCTGAAGTGCTAACTGCTACATCCCTCTCTCCTTCCTTTGATCTCTCCATCCCTCTATCCTTCCTTTCATCTCTCCATCGCGGCAGAAGGCACGACATCATAGGACACATGTCAGACAAATCTGTTGGACCAAGACTCAGGATGTCAACCTGCTCTACTGAACATTTGTATTTGTCTTTTGGATCCTCTTCCTGGTGTCCAGCAACAACATGAGTGAGAGGGAGGGAGGATGGAAGAAGGAAATTGAGAGAGATAGAGGGAGAGACAGACAGAGAGGGGTGGAGGGGATATTGATGGATGAAGCCAGGAGGACTGATGCCCAGTCCCAAATCACTGCCAAGGGTTGAAATCAACATGTTAGGAAGTCCAACCTGTCTACCTTTACCCCTGCCGGGTTAATATGAGGAGAGGAGAGGAGAGGAGAGGAGAGGAGAGGAGTGGAAGGAGAGATGAGATAGGGTGCAGGCCAGGCAGCAGGCTGTTAGCCAGCCTGCCAGCTTAGTGGAGTCTGCCACTAGCATAGTCAGTGTAGTCAGCTCAGCTATCCCATTGAGACCATGTCTGTGCCTCGATCTAGGTTGGGCAAAACTAAACATGGCGGTGTTCGCTTTAGCAATCCCACGGCAATAAAGACCTCCTCCATTCCTGTCATTATTGATAGAGATTGTAATATCTCACATCTCAAAATAGGGCTACTTAATGTTAGATCTCTCACTTCCAAGGCAGTTGAATGAACTAATCACTGATCATAATCTTGATGTGATTGGCCTGACTGAAACATGGCTTAAGCCTGATGAATTTACTGTGTTAAATGAGGCCTCTCCTCCTGGTTACACTAGTGACCATATCCCCCGCATCCCGCAAAGGCGGAGGTGTTGCTAACATTTACGATGGCAAATTTTAATTTACAAAAAACAAAATGACAGCGTTTTTGTCTTTTGTCTATGCAGCCTACTCAATCACTTTTTATAACTACTGTTCCCTGAATTCCTATAGGACCTTGTAGTCATGGCAGATAATATTCAAATTTTTGGTGAATTTAATATTCACATGGAGAAGTCCACAGACCCACTCCAAAAGGCTTTCGGAGCCATCATCGACTCAGTGGGTTTTGTCCAACATGTCTCCGGACCTACTCACTGCCACAGTCGTACTCTGGACCTAGTTCTGTCCCGTGGAATAAATATTGTGGATCTTAATGTTTTTCCTCATAATCCTGGACTATTGGACCACGATTTTATTACGTTTGCTATCGCAACAAATAATTTGCTCAGACCCCAACCTAGGATCATCAAAAGCTGTGCTATAAATTCTCGGACAACCCAAAGATTCCTAGATGCCCTTCCAGACTCCCTCCTCTTACCCAAGGACGTCAGTGTACAAAAATCGGTTAACCACCTAACTGAGGAACTAAATTTAACCTTGCGTAATACCCTAGATTCAGTTGTACCCCTAAAAACAAAAAACGTTTGTCACAAGAAACTAGTTCCCTGGTATACAGAAAACAACCGAGCCCTGAAGCAAGCTTCCAGAAAATTGGAACGGAAATGGTGCTACACCAAACTGGAAGTCTTCCGACTAGTTTGAAAGACAGTACCGTGCCGTATCGAAGAGCCCTCACTGCTGCTCGATCATCCTATTTTTCCATCTTAATTGAGGAGAATAAGAACAATCCAACATTTATTTTTGATCCCGTTGCAAAGTTAACTAAAAAGCAGCATTCCCCAAGAGAGGATGGCTTTCACTTCAGCAGTGATAAATTCATGAACTTCTTTGATGAAAATATCATGATCATTAGAAAGCAAATTACGGACTCCTCTTTGAATCTGCGTAATTCTCCAAAGCTCAGTTGTCCTGAGTCTGCACTACACTGCCAGGACCTAGGATCAAGGGAGACACTCAAGTGTTTTAATACTGTATCTCTTGACACATTGATGAAAATAGTCTTGGACTCTAAACCTTCAAGCTGCGTACTGGACCCAATTCCAACTAAACTACTGAAATAGCTGCTTCCTGTGCTTGGCCCTCCTATGTTGAACATAATAAACGGCCCCTATCCACCGGATGTGTACCAAACTCACTAAAAGTGGCAGTAATAAAGCCTCTTTTGAAAAAGCCAAACCTTTACCCAAAAAATATAAAAAACTATCGGCCGATATCGAATATCCCATTCCTCTCAAAAATGTTTGAAAAAACTGTTGCATAGCAACTCACTGCCTTCCTGAAGACAAACAATGTATACGAAACGCTTCAGTCTGGTTTTAGACCCCATCAAAGCACTGAGACTGCACTCATGAAGTTGGTAAATTAACTTTTAATGGCGTCAGACCAAGGCTCTGCATCTGTCCTCGTGCTCCTAGACCTTAGTGCTGCTTTTGATACCATTGATCACCACATTCTTTTGGAGAGATTGGAAACTCAAATTGGTCTACACGGACAAGTTCTGGCCTGGTTTAGATCTTATCTGTCGGAAAGATATCAGTTTGTCTCTGTGGATGGTTTGTCTTCTGACAAATCAACTGTATATTTCGGTGTTCCTCAAGGTTCCGTTTTAGGACCACTTTTGTATTCACTATATATTTTACCTCTTGGTGATGTAATTCTGAAACTTTCACTGCTATGCGGATGACACACAGCTGTACATTTCGATGAAACATGGTGAAGCCCGAAAATTGCCCTCCCTGGAAGCCTGTGTTTCAGACATAAGGAAGTGGATGGCGGGAAATGTTCTACTTTTAAACTCTGACAAAACAGAGATGCTTGTTCTAGGTCCCAAGAAACACAGAGATCTTCTGTTGAATCTGACAATTCATCTTGATGGTTGTACAGTCATCTCAAATAAAACTGTGAAGGACCTCGGCATCACTCTGGTGCCTGATCTCTCTTTTGACAAACATATCAAGACTGTTTCAATGACAGCTTTTTTCCATCTAGCTAACATTGCAAAAATCTGAAACTTTCTGTCCAAAAATGAAGCAGAAAAATTAATCCAAGGTTTTGTCACTTCTAGTTTAGACTACTGGAATGCTCTACTTTCCGGCTACCCGGGTTAAGAACTAAATAAACTTGACTAGAACCCCCAAAGATTATCATATTACTCCAGTGCTAGCCTCTCTACACTGGCTTCCTGTTAAGGCTAGGGCTGATTTCAAGGTTTTACTGCTAACCTACAAAGCATTACATGGGCTTGCTTCTACCTATCTTTCCGATTTGGTCCTGCCGTACATACCTACACGTACGCTACGGTCACAAGACGCAGGCCTCCTTACTGTCCCTAGAATTTCTAAGCAAACAGCTGGAGGCAGGGCTTTCTCCTATAGAGCTCAAAGCCCTTGCTGTCTCTGCCTGGCCGGTTCCCCTCTCTCCACTGGGATTCTCTGTGTCTAACCCTATTACGGGGGCTGAGTCACTGGCTTACTGGTCCTCTTCCATGGCTTCCCTAGGAGGGGTTGAGTGGGTTGAGTCACTGACATGATCTTCCTGTCTGGATTGGAGCCCCCCTCGGGTTTGTGCTGTGGGGGAGATCTTCGTTGGGCTATACTCGGCCTTGTCTCAGGGTAGTAGGTTGGTGGTTGAAGACATCCCTCTAGTGGTGTGGGGGCTGTGCTTTGGCAAAGTGGGTGGGGTTATATCCTGCCTGTTTGGCCCTGTCCGGTGGTATCATCGGACAGTGCCACAGTGTTTCCCGACCTCTCCTGTCTCAGCCTCCATTATTTATGCTGCAGTAGTTTATGTGTCGGGGGGCTAGTGTCAGTCAGTTATATCTGGAGTATTTCTCCTGTCTTATCCAGTGTCCTGTGTGAATTTAAGTATGCTCCCTCTAATTCTCTCTTTACCTATCTTTCTCTTTCTCCTTCTCTCTCTTTTTCTCTCTCTCTCTCTCTCTCTCTCTCTCTCTCTCTCTCTCTCTCTATTTCTTTCTCTCTTCTCTAGGAGGACCTAAGCCCTAGGATCATGCCTCAGGACTACTGATGGCTCCTTGCTGTCCCCAGTCCAACTGGTCATGCTGCTGCTCCAGTTTCAACTGTTCTGCCTGCGGCTATGGAACGCTGACCTGTTCACTGGACGTGCTACCTTGTCCCGGACCTGCTGTTTTGGACTCTCTCTCTACCGCACCTGCTGTCTCTAACTCTGAATGATCGGCTATGAAAAGCCAACTGACATTTACTCCGGAGGTGCTGACCTGTTGCACCCTCGACAACCACTGTGATTATTATTATTTGACCCTGCTAGTCATCTATGAACATTTGAACATCTTGGCCATGTTCTGTTATAATCTCCACCCGGCACAGCCAGAAGAGGACTGGCCACCCCTCATAGCCTGGTTCCTCTCTAGGTTTCTTCCTAGGTTCCGGCCTTTCTAGGGAGTTTTTCCTAGCCACCGTGCTTCTACATCTGCATTGCTTGCTGTTTGGGGTTTTAGGCTGGGTTTCTGTACAGCACTTTGTAACATTGGCTGATGTAAAAAGGGCTTTATAAATACATTGGATTGAAATCTAGTCCAGCGCTTTTCCCTTTCCCTCATTCTTTCTCTCCAACCCTGTTCCTGGAGAGAGACCCTCCTGTAGGTTTTAACTCCAAACCCAGTTGTAACTAACCTGATTCAGCTAAACAACCAGCTAATTATTAGAATCAGGTGTGTTTGATTAGGTTATGAGTGAAAACCTACAGGTCAGTATCCCTTCAGGAACAGGGTTGGAGTGAAAACCAACAGGACAGTATCTCTTCAGGAACAGGGTTGGAGTGAAAACCAACAGGAAAGTATCACTTCAGGAACAGGGTTGGAGTGAAAACCAACAGGACAGTATCACTTCAGGAACAGGGTTGGAGTGAAAACCAACAGGACAGTATCTCTTCAGGAACAGGGTTGGAGTGAAAACCAACAGGACAGTATCTCTTCAGGAACAGGGTTGGAGTGAAAACCAACAGGACAGTATCTCTTCAGGAACAGGGTTGGAGTGAAAACCAACAGGACAGTATATCTTCAGGAACAGGGTTGGAGTGAAAACCAACAGGACAGTATATCTTCAGGAACAGGGTTGGAGTGAAAACCTACAGGTCAGTATCCCTTCAGGAACAGGGTTGGAGTGAAAACCAACAGGAAAATATCTCTTCAGGAACAGTGTTGGAGTGAAAACCAACAGGACGGTGACACTAAAGGTACAGGGTTGGAGGGCCCTAGGCTAAATGCTAACAACACAGTACTGTGTGTGTGTTGACTGTGTATTGACTGTGTGTTGACTAAAAGTAATTTCCGATTGAGCCGACATATGCAGCGTGTACAGTGAATGCAGTCTCCGTCAATGCAGACTTATGTTCCAACCCTGCACTAACACACCAAACTCAGTGAAAATGGGTTTTAGAAACATACTGTACCTTTAGTGTCATTAGTTTAATCAGATCTGTTACTGCTAGCCTGGTCCCAGATCTGTTACTGCTAGCCTGGTCCCAGATCTGTTACCGCTAGCCTGGTCCCAGATCTGTTACCGCTAGCCTGGTCCCAGATCTGTTACTGCTAGCCTGGTCCCAGATCTGTTACTGCTAGCCTGGTCCCAGATCTGTTACCGCTAGCCTGGTCCCAGATCTGTTACTGCTAGCCTGGTCCCAGATCTGTTACCGCTAGCCTGATCCCAGATCTGTTACCGCTAGCCTGGTCCCAGATCTGTTACTGCTAGCCTGGTCCCAGATCTGTTACTGCTAGCCTGATCCCAGATCTGTTACCGCTAGCCTGGTCCCAGATCTGTTACTGCTAGCCTGGTCCCAGATCTGTTAATGCTAGCCTGGTCACAGATCTGTTACCGCTAGCCTGGTCACAGATCTGTTAATGCTAGCCTGGTCCCAGATCTGTTACCGCTAGCCTGGTCACAGATCTGTTACCGCTAGCCTGGTCACAGATCTGTTACTGCTAGCCTGGTCCCAGATCTGTTACCGCTAGCCTGGTCCCAGATCTGTTACTGCTAGCCTGATCCCAGATCTGTTACCGCTAGCCTGGTCCCAGATATGTTACCGCTAGCCTGGTCCCAGATCTGTTACTGCTAGCCTGGTCCCAGATCTGTTACCGCTAGCCTGGTCCCAGATCTGTTACTGCTAGCCTGATCCCAGATCTGTTACCGCTAACCTGGTCCCAGATCTGTTACTGCTAGCCTGGTCACAGATCTGTTAATGCTAGCCTGGTCACAGATCTGTTACCGCTAGCCTGGTCACAGATCTGTTACCGCTAGCCTGGTCACAGATCTGTTACCGCTAGCCTGGTCCCAGATCTGTTACTGCTAGCCTGGTCCCAGATCTGTTACCGCTAGCCTGGTCCCAGATCTGCTACTGCTAGCCTGGTCCCAGATCTGTTACTGCTGTCTTGCCAACATCTATGGTAATTGTCGGCAACACAGCACAGACAGATCTGGGACCAGGCTATATTTCTACTGGGCTGGAACGAAATCCAGCACACCCTGTATGAAGAACACTGACCCAAAACAAGGATGTGGCATCCCATGACTGGTCTCATCATACAGCCTGGTATCAGTTTATATGCATAACACATTCCATATATTAACACAAAGGCAATTACGGTGATACTGGTACTTCAGAGCTGCTTCTTTATTCTCATACAAGTTTAATCATCAACGATTTAAGGATAATGGACAAAAGAAGAAAGATATGAACTGTAAACGTATCATCATTAACCAGCCTAATGGGTACAGAGTCTGTCTAGCCAGTCTAATGGGTACAGAGATGGTCTAGCCAGCCTAATGGGTACAGAGTCTGTCTAGCCAGCCTAATGGGTACAGCGTCTGTCTAGCCAGCCTAATGGGTACAGAGTCTGGCTAGCCAGTCTAATGGGCACAGAGTCTGTCTAGCCAGCCTAACGGGTACACAGTCTGTCTAGCCAGCCTAATGGGTACACAGTCTGTCTAGCCAGCCTAATGGGTACAGAGACGGTCTAGCCAGCCTAATGGGTACAGAGACGGTCTAGCCAGCTTAATGGGTACAGTGTCTGTCTAGACAGCCTAACGGGTACACAGTCTGTCTATCCAGCCTAACGGGTACACAGTCTGTCTATCCAGCCTAACGGGTACACAGTCTGTCTAGCCAGCCTAAGGGGTACAGAGTCGGTCTAGCCAGCCTAATGGTGACTACGCCATTTGCTTATAAGTTTGTCATAAAGGCTGCGTTTACACAGGTTCTGATCTTTTTAGTCACTATTTGGTCTTTTGACCAATCAGATCAGGTATTTTGCCGATAATTTGAGCAAAAGATCAGAAATGGGCGGCCTGTGTAAACAGCCATAGAGTGTTGCAGTTCCTCTAGACAGATAATGAGAATAATGCCGTAAGGGGTTAATTTGGGATTGAGTACTTTCTGCAGCAACATTTGTTTCACCTCAGCAATGTTCAATGTGTTTTATGACTATAGCAAATCCGCTTCCTAAACATCAGATGTCAACGTAACATCAAATGTAAGAAAGACATTAGGCAGTCCTAACTCAGGCCGATAAAGAGTGATTTATTACTATAAGGCCTGTATTTGTAGGGTACAGTAAGTTGCAAATGGTTGCAGAATTTTTGTAATTGCTCCCCCCCCCCAAAAAAAATCCAAGGTTTTCAATAAATCCTGGTTGGAACATTCTGGATTTTCTGCTTCTTCCCTCCTGATTCTGGGAATCTTACAACCGGCATTTCGGTTAAACCTGGGAGTTTTTTTGGGGGGGGGAAGTTGCCACCTTATTATGTTCCTATTGTGACCTGTGTACATCCAGTCTCTGCTACACGCTAAATGTGTCTCTACATCTAAATAAAGACTTTCAGATTGGTTTAATGATTACGTTGGAACCTACTATGTGTCAACTATTGGTTCTTATATAATGTACATTGTGTAGTGTCATATAAAACATTCTAGAAAAAATCACTATGAAATGGGTGACCTTTACCTCATTGATTTACTATGAAATGGGTGACCTTTACCTCATTGATTCTGTACCTTGAAAGGTATGAATCTACATATATTGTTCAGAAACGTTCAATCTGGATATCGTGTGTAAATGCTTTATTATTACCAGAAGTGATAATGACAACATGATATAATCGCTAGTAGTGACTGTGAAAGATCAACCCGATTTTTTGTTGGAGCTAGTTAACGAAGCTAGCTAACAAAGCTGGCTAACGAGCTAGCTAACGACGTGTGGTGTGTTTTACTAACTTTACCTCTATTTGACCCCTGACACTCTTTTCTCCAACAAAACCTTTCAGATCTGCAGCACAGCATGCCACCAACACTACAACAAACCAGTGTCCTCCTCAATTAAATCATTTTGAAATCAAATAAATTAAAGATGACATCTGGAAAATGGTCAAAGAAAATAAAAAAAGAAAACTTGTCAAAATGTGTATTACCAAAATTCTGCACTTACACAGTATATACATGCCTTGTGCTGAAAAGATATTAGCAATGACAAACAAAAAGTGTAGAGATTTTCTTCTTCCTTCAGTAGATAAATTGGCTAATATACAAATCTGAAGGTATAAGGGATCCCAAACTCAAACAACATCTTTTACTAGTTACCACATTTAGCAGATGCAATATACAGCCAGCCGTATGCACAAGGGGAGGGCTAAGAACCATATATCAACAAAAACATCAAATCAAAGACTGTCTACTGTCTACTGTTTATGTATTAACGGTCTGATATGGGGTACAGCAGGTTGTTGTATAGTATTATTATTGGTTGAATAAGGGAAAGCCAATTTCTCTCCTCTTATTTTAACTTGGGTTGCAAAAAATCCTGCAACCTGGATTTCTGGGGAACCCCCCCCCCCGGGGAATTCTGGGAAAGATTTCAGAATTTTGCAGAACCATTCCTGAGGGTAACTAGCAGTTGTCAAGGTAACACTAATGTTCAGGGGACGGTTGTTGTGCTTCTGTATTTGCCTTTCTGTTGAATGTTTTTGGGGGTTTTCAATGCTCCATTCAAGGCGAAGTCTTGGCCCAAACTATAAAATACTTAAAAAAAAAAAAAAAAAAAAAAAAAAAAAACATTTATTTATTTATTTTTTTAAATAAAAGAAAAACTTCTAGTATCCATACAATCGGTCGTTACCAATAAAACGTCACAATACGGTGCAGCACGTTCAATTTAGCCGCTAGGGTTCAAGGACACATTTATAGTTTTGACTATGGTCTTTAAGAGGTGATGATATCACAACCAAATAGTTGAATCCCTTCGAATCCCTTAAACGGCACAGAGTTGTCAATGGCTTTAGCTGAGCTGGGAGTCTCCTTGCCTCACCTGGCAGGTAAATCGAACACTCTGCACACCGTAATGTTAAGTTTTGATTGATAACGACCGATGCAACACTACTCTACTACCCACAGTGCTTGACTTGGGATGAAAGAGGTGTGGGAGCTGTCTTTTTTTCCCAAGTCGGTCCATTAGAATATGTTCACCGAAATTCCTAAATGGAATTGTGCTATAGAGACCTCTGATTATTTACTGGTAACGGTTCATACACATTTTGACATGGAATTTTATGACTTTTTCATGACTTCGCATAACTTTTAACCAAATTTCCATGACCAATAATTGGTAGCGTCTCTATATAGCCTACATTAAAAAGTCTGAATAAATGTGGTATTGACACTAGAAGGCTACTGGTCTCTGATTCTATGTTGGCCTACTATCTCCTGCCATGTGCCCTTGATCAAGGCACTTAACCCCCCACAAAGTAGAATAACTGCACTGTATAGGCTACTGTATAAAACACGTGTGGTCAAACTTCCATCTGGAGAGCTACTGGCCATGCAGGCAGCCCTGAAACACACCCGAGTCTGCTTAGCAAAGTCCTGTTGAGCAGCTGATGTTTAGGCTACAGTGTGGAGCATTAGACCAGGGCTGGAACAAAAGCCTGCACACCCAGTATCTCTCCTGCAGGATGATTGGCCACCCATGATATAAAAGATTACAATATTACAACCCCAAATACTTTTATGTCTTTATACAACTATTCCCTCATTCAATGAATCGGGATGAAGTAGGTTACTTCAAAGCAAGGTAGCTAACTAAGACATGTTGTCTATAACCTTTATAAGGCTAAAATATTTGTCTTTCAGGGGAGATCTATGCAGAGCATGGAAGCTATTTGTCAACTAGGCAATTCTTAGACGTGTGTTGGAAGTACACAGCCTTCTGTTTAATAGATGGGAATCCCAGCTTTCAAATAACGATGTCAGATGTATATCTCAGCAGAACCATTGGAGCCAACCACGTTAACGCTTAGGTCTATAGCTAAAAATAAAAGAGAAAAAACATTAACTAGCGAGACGACCTGTAGCACGGCTAGTTATGTTTTGAATTGGCTATTTAGTTAGTCTAGTATTATTTTATATTTCTCCCTGCTGCTGAAACATCTGTCTCTCCTCAGTCAAACTGCACTGGCGCACCAATTTATTTATTTATAAAAAAAAACGCCGGATTTACAGACTACTGTCAAATAAGCTTGAACAATGCATAATTAGCATATGAATGCACACTCTCCATTGATATTCAATGCAGATCCCGCCTTCACTCTCACTTTGATCTACTTTTTTTGGGGGGGGGGCCACTGTGTGTGAGAATTCGGGCCGGTGATAGGCCACTTTGTTTTGTAAAGGAGACGGTACGCAGTCCCCCCCAAAAAAAATTTGGAGGTGCCGGTTTGCGATGCTCCAGACAGCTCTGGCCCAAGTCAAGCACTGACTACCCAAAATATAGCATCATTCTACATCCCTTTGGCAACCGATGGTGCTGTAGATAGATGGATAGATACTAAGTTGCCAAGGTGACACTGAGAGTGTTGCGTTGCGCAGGGTTCTGAACAGGAATATACAGACAGACACATCATGTATCACAGACAGTAGAAGTGATCAAGGTAATGATTATGCATGATAAAAAAGCAAGACATTAATTGATTGATTGTTGTTTCAATTCATTTGATATAAAACCTTCACCCCAGCATCGCTTTCGTAACCTTTTTGGTGTTCAGAATTATATTATGAGTGTCGTTAATGATCAGTTGGTTCGTCTGTCTTAAAAGACTCTACCACCTACATGGACTAATAATGAAGAACAAATTACACACATATCATATCTCACACACATGCCTGGCTACAGTGTTCACACAAAACCTCTGTCCTATCTTATCATTCAACGGGGCATTTTGTCTTGAATACAGTTTGTATTGTACAAGAAAAACCTCTGTCCTGTCATACAGAAGGCAAGGTCTCTTGTTTACAAGTCTATTATTTTTCTCAGGTACAGTTTTATTCAGGGGACAGTGAAAGGGACAGTGAAGGGGACAGTGAAGGGGACAGTGAAGGGGGTAGTGAAGGGTACAGTGAAGGGGACAGTGAAGGGGACAGTGAAGGGGGTAGTGA
>QNTS01014110.1:0-17176 GCA_003317085.1 Hucho hucho
GTGGAGTTGGGGCAGTGAGAGGGAGAGAGAGAGAGTTGGGGCAGTGAGTGAGTGAGTGGTTAAGAGCGGTTAAGAGTGTTGGGCCAGTAACCGAAACGTTGCTGGTTCTAACCCCCGAGCCGGCAAAGTGGAAGAAAATCTTCCGTTCTGCCTTTGAGCACGTCAGTTAACCCCCAACAACAACTGCTCCTGGGTGCCGATGACATGGATTAAGGCAGCCCCCCCCACCTCTCTGGTTCATAGGGGTTGAGTTAAATGCAGAAGATGCATTCAGTGTTGCAACTGAGTAGGTATCCCCGTTTCTCTAGTGGGAGGGAGTGAGTGAAGGGTGGAAGAAGGACAGAATGAGGGGCAGACAGAGTGGGAAAAGGGTGAGAGAGAGATGGGAACATAAACTCAGAAAGAGTTGGCTGAGGGCAGGTGAAAGTTCCAAATATCCAGACCCCAGAAACCCCAGATTCCTGTGCGTATTGCTTTCAGGATAGCGTGCTGATGTGAGCTTGTTTTTCTCCCTCTCTTTCTGCAGCAACCATGAAGAAAAGCAGTGTCCAGTTTCCCGGGGGGGATGGCCTGAACATGAATGGGATGAATGCCCCAACCTTCTCCGAGGGGGACCTACTTCTCCAGGTACAACACGGCACGGTACAGACCGACACAGAGAGCATTTTGGGTTGGGCCCATAGTGTCTAAATGTCCTGATTGACTGACCGACATCTCAGCACCCAGAACCAAATCCTCTGTCGGGCGCTGGCCAGTTTTGAATGTTAAAAGTCATGAGAGACTACCGGCTGGCAGACGAGTAGGTAAAGACCCAGACATTGTTCATGTGTTTGTTAATCCAGGTGGATTGAGTTATAATCCAGGACCAGCAATTTAGCAGGAAGTTTTGACAGGTGAAATAGGTTGTCCTGGTGCTTCATGCCAAGGCCTGGTCACGGATTACTACGCTAAACAAAGCGAACGCTCCCCCAGTGCTCTAGCACGCTGTTTACTCACTCTCAGATGTCAGGTACATTTTCACACCAAGCGATGACTGGCATGTTTGGGATTCCTCTCTCAAGATGGAGGCTGGTATGATCATCAATCAATGCAGAGGGAACTGTGATAGACAGTAAACAGGTTGCCAGATTATAATACCCCCATTGTAAGGACCGACGCCGGAGATGAGAAGCAGGTACGGGGAGTTGAACATTTAATGAGGAACAGCGTCAGCACAAGGGTAAACAAGAACATATGACAATCAATGCAGAAGCAGGGAACAGAGCGGGGAACCAGACAGATATAGGGGAGGTAATGACAGAGGTGATTGAGTCCAGGTGAGTCCAATAATCGCTGATGTGCGTAATGATGATGTCAGGAGTGCTCAATGCTGGGTAACCTGGCACCCTCGTGCGCCGGGGGGGAGCTGTATCAGGCGTGACACCCATAGTAAACAGGTTGCCAGATTATAATACCCCCATAGTAAACAGGTTGCCAGATTATAATACCCCCCCCATAGTAAACAGCTTGCCAGATTATAATACCCCCATAGTAAACAGTTTGCCAGATTATAATACACCCGTAGTAAACGGGTTGACAGATTATAATACACCCGTAGTAAACAGGTTGCCAGATTATAAAACCCCCATAGTAAACAGTTTGCCAGATTATAATACCCCCGTAGTAAACAGGTTGCCAGATTATAATACCCCCGTAGTAAACAGGTTGCCAGATTATAAAACCCCCGTAGTAAACAGGTTGCCAGATTATAATACCCCTGTAGTAAACAGGTTGCCAGATTATAATACCCCCGTAGTAAACAGGTTGCCAGATTATAATACCCCCGTAGTAAACAAGTTGCCAGATTATAATACCCCCGTAGTAAACAGGTTGCCAGATTATAAAACCCCAGATGAACAAAATGTCCTCTTTAATGCAACCCTGTCATTAATGCGTTTGTTTTTGTAGCTCGTCTGGAGCAGTGAAGGTGAAATGTTATATAGTGAGAATGTGCATTACTGTATTAACACTATCTGGTCTTGCAGGCTCTGAATGGCTTTGTGCTGGTGGTCACCGCTGAGGGACATGTGTTCTATGCCTCTCCTACTATCCAAGACTACCTGGGCTTCCATCAGGTAACTACTACAGCCTTTGTAACAAATCAAATCAAATGGGATTGGTCACATACACATGGTTAGCAGATGTTAATGCGAGTGTAGCGAAATGCTTGTGCTTCTAGTTCCGACCGTGCAGTAATATCTAACAAGTAAACTAACAATTTCACAACAACTACCTTATACACACAAGTGTAAAGGAATGAATAAGAATATGTACATATAAATATATGGATGAGCGATGGCTGAACAGCATAGGCAAGATGCAGTAGATGGTATAGAGTACAGTATATACATATGAGATGAGTAATGTAAACATTATATAAAGTGGCATTGTTAAGTGGCTAGTGATACATTTATTACATCCAATTATTAAAGTGGCTAGAGATTTGAGTCTGTATGTTGGCAGCAGTCACTCAATGTTAGTGATGGCTGTTTAACAGTCTGATGGACTTGAGATAGAAGCTGTTTTTCAGTCTCTCGGTCCCAGCTTTGATGCACCTGTACTGACCTCGCCTTCTGGATGATCTTCTGGATGATAGCAGGGGTGAACAGGCAGTGGCTCAGGTGGTTGTTGTCCTTGATGATCTTTTTGGCCTTCCTGTGACATCGGGTGGTGTAGGTGTCCTGGAGGGCAGGTAGTTTGCCCCCGGTGATGCGTTGTGCAGACCGCACTACCCTCTGGAGAGCCTTACGGTTGTGGGCGGAGCAGTTGCCGTACCAGGCGGTGAAACAGCCCGACAGGATGCTCTCGATTGTGCATCTGTAAAGGTTTGTGAGTGTTTTTGGTGACCAGCCAAATTTCCTCAGCCTCCTGAGGTTGAAGAGGCGCTGTTGTGCCTTCTTCACCACGCTGTCTGTGTGGGTGGACCATTTCAGTTTGTCCGTGATGTGTACGCCGAGGAACTTGAAACTTTCCACCTTCTCCACTACTGTCCCGTCGATGTGGATAGGGGGTCGCTCCCTCTGCTGTTTCCTGAAGTCCACAATCTCCTTTGTTACATAACTGTAACAACGTTTACATTTGACATTTTAGTCATTTTGCAGACGCTCTTATCCAGAGTGATTTATAGTAGTGATTGCATACGCCAGGGTTGAGGGAATCGAACCCACAACCCTGGCTTTGCAAGCACTATGCTCTACCAACTGAGCCACATGGCACATCACATCTGTAACGCAACACAACTGTAACAACATCACATCACATCTGTAACATAACACAACTGTAACAACATCACATATGTAACATAACACAACATCACATTACGTCTGTAACATACAGGGGCTTGCGAAAGTATTCACCCCCCTTGGCATTTTTCTTATTTGTTGCCTTACAACCTGGAAATAAATTGGGGGGTTTGTATCATTTGATTTACACAACATGCCTACCACTTTGAAGATGCAAAATATTTTTTTTTTGTGAAACAAACAAGAAAGAAAACAAAACAGAAAACTTGAGCGTGCATAACTATTCACCCCCAAAGTTAATACTTTGTAGAGCCACCTATTTAATCAATTACAGCTGCAAGTCTCTTGGGGTATGTCTCTATAAGCTTGGCACATCTAGCCACTGGGATTTTTGCCCATCCTTCAAGGTAAAACTGCTCCAGCTCCTTCAAGTTGGATGGGTTCCACTGGTGTACAGCAATCTTTGTCATACCACAGATTCTCAATTGGATTGAGGTCTGAGCTTTGACTAGGCCATTCCAAGACATTTAAATGTTTCCCCTTAAACCACTCGAGTGTTGCTTTAGAAGTATGCTTAGGGTCATTGTCCTGCTGGAAGTTGAACCTCCGTCCCAGTCTCAAATATCTGGAAGACTGAAACAGGTTTCCCTCAACAATTTCCCTGTATTTAGCGCCATCCATAATTCCTTCAATTCTGACCAGTTTCCCAGTCCCTGCCGATGGTGTTCTCGGGGTGATGAGAGGTATTGGGTATGTGCCAGACATAGCTCAATTTTAGTCTCATCTGACCAGAATACCTTCTTCCATATGTTTGGGGAGTCTCCCACATGCCTTTTGGCGAACACCAAACGTGTTTGCTTATTTTTTTCTTTAAGCAATGGCTTTTTTCTGGCCACTCTTCCATAAAGCCCAGCTCTGTGGAGTGTACGGCTTAAAGTGGTCCTATGGGCAGATACTCCAATCTCTGCTGTGGAGCTATGCAGCTCCTTCAGGGTTATCTTTGGTCTCTTTGTTGCCTCTCTTATTAATGCCCTCCTTGCCTGGTCTGTGAGTTTTGGTGGGCGGCCCTCTCTTGGCAGGTTTGTTGTGGTGCCATATTCTTTCCATTTTTTAATAATGGATTTAATGGTGCTCCGTGGGATGTTCAAAGTTTCTGATATTTTTTTATAACCCAACCCTCTCCACAACTTTGTCCCTGACCTGTTTGGAGAGCTCCTTGGTCTTCATGGTGTCGCTTGCTTGGTGGTGCCCCTTGCATAGTGGTGTTGCAGACTCTGGGGCCTTTCAGAACATGTGTATATATACTGAGATAATGTGACAGATCATGTGACACTTAGATTGCACACAGGTGGACTTTATTTAACTAATTATGTGACTTCTGAAGGTAATTGGTTGCACCAGATCTTATTTAGGGGCTTCATAGTAAAGGGTGTGAAAACATATGCCCGCACTACTTTTCAGTTCTTTTTTTTTTTAAACAAGTTATTTTTTTCATTTCACTTCACCAATTTGGACTATTTTGTGTATGTCCATTACATGAAATCCAAATAAAAATCTATTTAAATTACAGGTTGTAATGCAACAAAATAGGAAAAATGCCAAGGGGGTGAATACTTTTTCAAGGCACTATCACATCATATCTGTAACATAACACAACTGTAACAACATCACATCTGTAACATAACACAGCTGTAACAACATCACATCTGTAACATAACACAACATCACATCTGTAACATATCACAACTGTAACCACATCACATCTGTAACATAACACAACTGTAACCACATCACATCTGTAACATATCACAACTGTAACCACATCACGTCTGTAAACCATGGTCGTCACCACTGCGCAATCTCTCTTAATAAAACCCTGCTGGAAAAAAGAGAGAATTATCATGAAGATTGATACAAAGACAAGACATTTTAATGGAGAAAGCAGATTTACCAGGGAACAACGTAGCAGTACATTTAGGAATTGGCTTTTGTTGAATCTCTGCTCAGGATAGTTGAATCCTTTTGAGAATCAAGAAAAAGCCAAGAAAAACATGTTGTTAACCGGTGTGAGCAAGTCAAGGCACCATCTTTGGTGGAGAACTAAGCCCACTGCATAACTTGGTAATAATCCCCATTTCCATGTATCATCAAAGAAAGTGAATGTGCAACTCAACCACCTGTTAACAAACCAAAATAGGCAGGTGTTGAAGGAAGTGTCTTGTAGCAAATTTGCAGTTGCGCTTCGCCTTTCTCCAGGTAATTATAGTTTGACAATTCCTTATGTAGTCATGACCTTGTCTTCCATAGAGGAAGAGATATGCCACTGTTGTGGATGTACTAGGTCACTCCAAACTGAACTACATGATCTACTGTAGCAGGTGTGCTTTGTGTTATCTTCACTTTCTGTTATTATCTCTGCTGCATCTATACGGTTCCACAAAGCCCACAAGAAAGTGACGTAAGCCGGTGGTAATCCTTTGATCCTCAGTTATTGCTGCCCCATCCATATTGTACGATTTATAGACCCTTAACACAGTACTGAGGCGTACATTTAGAAAAATATGTGGCTAATCCTAAGTAGCCAATGTTGTAGTAACTAAACATACTGTACATAGAACCTGGACGATGTCTTTTAACAAAAATAGATCAAAGATGATGAATAATCATACAAGCTTTGCAGTATTTGTTCTCCCCAACCAATATAGTTATGGGTTGTCCCCTTTATTACAGTTATACACTATAGGGTATTTTCAGTGCTGACAGGTAACTGTGTGTCTTAATACCATGCTTTGTAGTTTACTTTGACCCTTTGAGTTGTCACTCATGGACTGTCCCCACCGGGTGATTAGCACAACAGACACACCCCAGAGCTTACTGTGTTTCCCACTTAGGCCATGCATCACAAGGCAAACAGTGTTTATAGTAGTTGGATTATAGTTAGGGTTATGGTTCGCTCAAGCCTTTCAGATTCGTTTTTCAGTAGAAATGCATTGTTTCAGTTAATTCAGTTTGACCAAGGCAAAATGTATGAGTGCCGTCTGACTGATGGTCTGTGGCAATGTTACTCTGTCGGGTTCCAACTTCCAAGAGTCTGCTTTGGCTTTGACCACAAACCTCACATAGTTCCTTTTGTTCTGAGAGAAACTTGTAAGTAACTTCTAAGTGAATCACATGAAACCAGGAGCAAACCGTGTCCAGGGCCCTCCTCAGACTTGTGGCTTCAGGGTTTGTTTGCTTAATATCAGACATGCTTTTGTAAGACTTCATAAGCTCAGGTCCATTACATTGTTGTTATAGTTTTTCAGGGGTGGGCAACACAATTGCAAGTCCTACTAAAGTCCTATTATGTCATTAAGTAGCCCTGATACGGCTTGTAGACACCATTATTATTATGCGTCTACCATAACAATGGAGGCTACAGCCATAGTCATAAACTAGATTTAACTTTGATGGAGTTCAGTCGTTAAGTTTGCCCCCTCTCTTTGTTTGTCTGTAGTCAGACGTGGTCCACCAGAGTGTGTTTGAGCTGATCCACACAGACGACAGAGCCACGTTCAGACGACAGCTTCACTTCGCCCTCAACCCCAAGCCCTTTGACCCAGAGCAGGGAGGAGACGGTGAGTGACCTGGAGGGAATGGGTTGTGGACAATTTGGGTCGTTTTTTCAGTGGATTTTAGTGGAAGTCATCGATTGATGTCAATGGGAGCATGTTCGAGCTAGGTGTGTTTATTTCAAGTTTTTGGCCCATGTTTTTGAAGATAAGCTCTCATTTTACGATCTTTCACCATATTTCTATGTTCAGGCATGGCGAGCAGCAGTGACATCACCAGGAACATTGTGACCTATAACCCTGAGCAGCTCCCACCAGAGAACTCCTCCTTCCTGGAGAGGAACTTTGTGTGTCGCTTCCGCTGCCTCCTGGACAACTCCTCTGGCTTCCTGGTGAGTTTCTCATCTATAGGGCTGTAGAGAAAACATCCACTTTGTATTGTCACCAGAAAGTACTTCAAACACTGTATTGTGTCAAAAGAACACACACCAGCACTGTTGATGAATATGACAGTATGATGTGAGTGGTGGATCTTGGCAAAGTTTGGCAAAACTTTGTATACAATCAATCACTAGGCACGTTTCAGATCAATCACTTGCTAAGTTTCAAATCAATCACTATCACTAGCCACGTTTCAGATCAATCACTAGCCACGTTTCAGATCAATCACTAGCTAAGTTTAAGAGTCTAACATACCTTTGTTCTCCTCATATCCAGGCTCTGAACTTCCAGGGGCGTCTGAAGTTCCTCCATGGCCAGAGCATACTGGGGGATGACGGGACGCGCAGCCAGCCCAAGTTGGGCCTGTTCACCATTGCCACCCCTGTCCAGACCCCATCCATATTGGAGATCAGAACCAAGACAATCTTCTTCCAGACCAAACACAAGCTTGACTTCACCCCCACGGGTGTCGATGCCAGGTGACTCTAAAGGCCTGAAACTAATTCTCACTGGGTCCAAAAAAGTTGGCAAGCTTACATTTAGGACGGAAGTATGCTAGCATTTAATCTAAGTGCCTTGATCAAATGTAGGACTTGATCAAAATGGGACTGTTGTAAAATGTCACTATTTCACTTTGAGGGATGACTTCACAGGTGAGCATGATGTGTAATGTGCTGTACTTTCCACTAACGCTAAAATGGTGTGGCCTGCCCTGTTGTCTCTCTACAGGGGGAAGGTTGTCCTGGGATACTCAGAGATTGAGTTGTGTATGAGAGGCTCTGGGTATCAGTTCATCCACGCAGCTGATATGATGTACTGTGCAGATAGCCATGTCAGAAGTACGTTTACAATGGGTTCATAATAACTCTCTAGCAATTTGTTTTATCATTATTTTTGTATGCTTATCTAATGATATGAATATTTTTCCCTCAGTGATTAAGACAGGAGAGAGTGGTCTGACCACGTTCAGACTGCTGCAGAAGACCGGGTGCTGGGTCTGGGTCCAGGCCAATGCCAGGCTTGTCTACAAAGGAGGAAGGCCCGACTTCATCATTGCACGCCAGAGAGCTTTACTGTGAGTGTACTTTCAGATATTAATTAATCTGTCTGCATCATCATTGGCTCTCATTTCATTGTGTCTCAAAATATATGATTGTATCATTCATTATTTCATTCATATGATTTTCTCTCTCTGTATCCTTTTAGTAATTCTGAGGGAGAGGAGAATCTACGCCAGAGGAAGATGCAGCTGCCCTTCAGCTTCACCACCGGGGAGGCCCTGCTGTATGAGACTAGCCCCACTCTGGATGCCACTGAATTCCAAACCAACCCTCCAAAAATCTGCAAGGTGGAGTCTCTGGACCCCCAGTCTCTACTGGGCTCCTTACTGAAGCAGGACGAATCTGTCTACACCCAGCCCCAGGAGCCTCAGCTACCCATAGACCAGGTATTCATGGACAGCCGAGCGCTCACCAACGTGGCCTGTAACTCCTGGCAGAGTAGCATGGAGCCCCAGGGGCCCGACGGGGATGATGATGGTGATAGCCCCAGGGAGGTCAAGCAAGAGGGGGCATTGGTGGCCATTATCGACGTCCTGGAGAAGATGGCGCAGGATGGGGACCTGTGTGCGGCGCTGCAGGGGATGGACGTGGGTACGGCGGAGCTGATGGAGTGGGAGAGCACCCTCCTCAGGCTGAGCCAGGACTCCAACAGGACCGGGAGCGGGGACACCTCCCTAGAGCTGGATGACATCATGACCAACGACATCTTCTCTTACGTGGAGGAAGCCTTGTTCAAGGAGATCAGTGAGAGGAGCGGTAACCAGCCCAACTGCTCCACCATGGTCAACAACAACCCTAACCTGTTCACAGGGGTGCTCGACAACAACAACCAGGGTGGACCATTCACAGGAGTGGTCAGCCCTACAGGTGCCGGACAGTGCAAGCCCGGGTTGCTTGACAAATGCAGCTTTGTCCAAAATGGCTCCCCAGTGAACGATCTAAACGGTATCAGCCACAGTCAGTTAACAGGCAACAGAGCAGTTGGTTTGGCAGGACAGATCCAGGCGGGACAGATCCAGGCGGGACAGATCCAGGCTGGACCACAGCAGGTGTTCAAGAGCACCCAGAGGCTCTCCCACTTTGGCCCCCAGATCCCCCAGATTCCTCAGAAGGGCCTGAACATCCCCATCCTGCAGCAGCTACAGCTCAACGACATCTTCACCCCCTCTCTGGAGCTCCCCGAGCTCAGTATCCCACACAGCTCAGGCCAGAATGAGTCTGTCACATTTAGCACTAGCATGGCTGGATCCTGTGCTCAGGCACCAAACAACCACATGGGAAGCCCTCAGATCATCGCTGGTCAGGTCCAATCTAACCAGCCACCTCCGCAGCGTTTCCCACATAATGGCTTGCCAGCTGCAATGGCACCAAACGGACCAGAGGAGAGATCTCTTCCACAGTCCAACCATCTACCACCTATTCTGGTGGATTCTTGGGCATCTTTGATTGCCAGTAATGGCTTTGTTTCACCCCAGATTGCCTGCAGTGCACCATTTCAGTCACTGAAAACCAAGAAAGTGCAGCAGTGGCCCCAGAACCAGCAACAGCAGCTACCACCCCCCGCCAGCACAATGCAGAATGGAATAATGAAGAATGGACACCAATTCTTCCCGGACTGTCACAGTCAAGCCACAGAGACCCAAAGAGTCCCTCTCACAGGCCTTTGGCCACAGAACACCAACGGACTGTACCACCAACCCCAGCAGGGGGGATTGGCCAACGGCCAGCCTGCTCCATCCGGCAGCTGCATGTTTGATAATGTCTCACCCCTCCTCCCCAACGGAAACAGCCACGTGGATGGCACCAGGCTGCCCCCCTCCTTGTCTGTATGCCAGAGGGGGATGGTGGACCCACAGGACCAGAGCTACTTCCAGTGGGGCCCAAGTGAGCCGGTGGTGGGCACGTCAGCCATCATCCAGGACAACGCCGGAATCAGCTTCCCGTCTCGCCCGCTGATGGCCAACATCACCAGCCCTGAGAGCCTACTGGCCATGCAGCAGTACCTGGCTGGACGCAACAGAGTCGGACAGACACAGGTAACTATGCCCCCTCTCTCTGTTGTGGATGGAGCACTGACTTTTTCCTTACCACATAACCTGGTTCTACTGGTCAAGTCACGTGGTTAGGAAAACTCAGGGCCCTAACTAGTTATGAAGTCATTTCTTGATATTAATAATTGTTACTTTATGAAACAAGCCAGGCTCTATTTGTCATACTTTTTCCCCAACAGATCCCAAGCCTCCGTGTAGTAGACAGCAATGGAACATTCTCCTCAGCCCCCCTTGTCAGTGGAACCATGTGCTTTACAGACCACAACCAAACCAACTATTGCGACTTCTAAACATGAGTCACATGTTACGGTGTAAAAATTATGGACAAATAGAGGAGGAAGCCATCCATGCATCTATTCATCCATCCATCCGTACACATTCAAAGACAACACTCTGCCTTAAGAGCTGCCTCAGGGAGGGTGTCATGAAGACAAGCCATCCCCTAGTCAAACACACCATTCATCTCCCCATATCAGTGTTTGCAGGAAATACAAGGACTCTTTTGATTAGCGCTTGTCACTTCTGTCAGCAACGGAACAAAAAGCAGCAACTTTACATGGAACTGGTTTTCTTTGTGTTGTCTTCTGTTTTGTTTGTTGGTGCCTTGTCTTTGTTTTTATTACTGTGGAAAAACAGTATCTGTCTTCAGTGATATTAATGAAGTATGAATCCTCACTGGTGAATTTGGCTTGTGTTATAATGGCTTTTTAGAGTCATGCCCAATTCCCAAAATGATTTATATATATTAATGAAGCAAGCCGTATTCATTTCTTTTTACGTTTGTTTCTTCTTAGATTGTAGTTGGATGGTGACAGTTTTCACTCGTGGAAAAACAAACAAAAAACTGATATTGTACTCCGAGATTAAAAATAAAGGCATAACATCCTCAATTTATGTATGGAGTGTAGGGTTGCAAAATTCTGTGACTTTCAATAAATTCCCTAATTTTCACAAAATCCCGGTTGGAGAATTCCTGGAATCAGGAGGGAATAAGCAGAATCCTGGTTGGAGGATTCCAGATTTCCTGCTTATTCCTTCCTGATTCCGGGAATCCTCCAACTGGAATTTCGGGGAAAAAACAGGGAATTTATTGAAAGTTCCCAGAATTCTGCAAACCTAATGAAGTGTAAATACAGAAATGGCCTCTATATTATTATATACAGATATTATTGTTTTTATTATGTGAGTGTGTTATGGCTGTGATGAATATGACTGTGTGTACATGGGTGTGTTCCTGTTTGTGTTTGCTTGTTCTGAAGAATGAATGAAGCAGTGTACAAATAGACTTTCTGAGGAAAGAGCAATGTATTTCATTGAAATGTCTGCATTGGTTGCAGAGTAGGCTATAAAGAACCAAATTATGTGCTTTCAGATTATACTCCTTGTAATGCTATTGGTATCCAAATGTCATTACAATTTAACAATAGCCTGATATAGTACGTTGATAATGCAATATCAATAGTATTCAATCCATTTTTAGTTGTTTCTTTGTTTTGTCTAAACTTCACTGAGCCATACGCTAACTTGTGGTCATTTTTTTTACGTTAATTTTTTGTTCATAATACCATCTGTTGAGGAATGTGGGTCGTAGTGCTGCATGTTAAGGAGACTCAGGAGACGTACAGTCGCTAGTAAAAGTCTGCACACTCTTCACATTTTGCTGCCTTAAAATCTAAAAAGGGATTACATTCGATTCTTTTCCTACCGATCTAAACAATCTACTCCACATTTTCAAAGTGAAAGATTTTTTTTTTTTTAAGAAATACAAAACAAAGATGTTTTGATTGCGTATGTCTTCGCAGCTCATAGTTAATACTTGGTGGAAGCCCCTTTTTTTGTAATTTTTCTCTCCCCAATCTTGTCTCATTGCTGCAACTCCCCTACAGACTCGGGAGCGGGAAAAGGTTGAGAGCCATGCGTCTTCCAAAACACGACCCTGCCAAGCCGCACTGCTTCTTGACACACTGCTCGATTAACTCGGAAGCCAGCCACACCAATGTTTCAGAGGAAACACCGTCCAACTGACGACCGATGTCAGCTTGCAGGTGCCCGGCCGGCCACAAGGAGTTGGTAGAGCATGATGAGACAAGGAAATCCCGGCCGGCCAAACCCTCCCCTAACCCGGACGACGCTGGGCCAAACCCTCCCTTAACCCAAACGACGCTGGGCCAAACCCTCCCCTAACCCAAACGACACTGGGCCAAACCCTCCCCTAACCCGGGATGACGCTGGGCCAAACCCTCTCCTAACCCGGATGACGCTGGAGTGCCTTAGCCAAACCCTCTCCTAACCCGGACGACGCTGGAGTGCCTTAGACTGCTGCACCACTTGGGAGGCCCCGGTGGAAGCACCTTTGATAGCCATTGAATTATTTTGAATAAGATTATGCAAACTTTTAGAGCAAATTTTAATGCCAAAGACACCAGAATGGCTTACCAATAGTTGTTGAGTGTTTTTGAGAGTTCCTTAGCCCTGACTTAAATCTGCTTAAATCAGAGACAAGATTTGAATATTGCTGTGCATCAATGATTCCCAACCAAATGTACTGTGTTTGAGCAATTTTGACAAAAACAATGGATACACAGTATGTTGCCCTAAGAGTGGTAGAATCTTATTCAAAATTATTCACAGCTTTAATGGCTGGCAAAGGTGCTTCCACCAATTATTAACTCTGTGGTGTGAAAACATACACAATCAAGACATCTTTATGTTTTATTTGTAATTAATTAGGAACATTTTCTATCATTTTTCTTTCAATTTGAAAACGTAGTGTAGGTTGTGTACATCAATAGGAAAAAAAGGTGTAATCCAATGTTTAGATGTGCAGACTTTCACTAGGCACTGTAGGTCCTAGAAGTCTAGTGTAGTAACCATGGTTACCATACACATGGGACTGGAATTAGAACTTCCCACAAGTAAACCATGTTGATCAGCATATTCGACAAATGAAACTTCCCATTTAGTCCCATGTCAGTCGATGATTGACAGTAACATGGCCGGTCCTCCCGTTGTAAAGGCCCCCTGACACTGAAATCTCCCGTCATAACTTGGACTACTCCCTCAGGCATCTGAGGCTAAATCAATATGACTGCCCACGTTTTATTTCCCTTGACCTATTTCCTCATTCTGCTCATATGAAAAGACAAGACAGGTGAGGGGAATATGGTGGAAACTTAACCTGACCAACTAGAGGGCCTCTCCTGCCAAACTGCTCTCACAGATTCAGTTCTCTCAGCTCAATAAGGCAGAGGAAGTTACACATAGCAAAGGGAGCTGTTGTATGTATTGGCTGTATTCACATTTAGCTTTGCTTTGGAATTGTATTTAGCAACTTTTCTCATGCTTTTTGCTTCCCCGAGCTGAAATATAACGGGTGTCAAGTTTTCAAAGCGCCTGCCTTGAAATGTTGATAAAGTTCCTTGTATCAAAGTTGATATAAAAGAAAGGGAAGGGTATACATTATATATCACCCCTAGGGTTTCAAAATTCTGGGAATTTTCAATACATTTCCTGGTTTTCCAGAAATCCTGGTTGGAGGATTCCAGATTTCCTGCTTATTCCTTCCTAATTCCGGGAATCCTCCAACTGGGATTTCGGGGAAAAACCTGGTAATTAATTGAAAGTTCCAAGAATTTTGCCACCCTAATCAACCCCCTGCTATATATCTATTCGTTAAGCTTACTCTTCAACGGTCTCCGTCATCAGGCAGTCGCAGAGTTTATCATTAATATGTTATGAATATTTACGTTTTTGCATTTGTTTGTCGCTTATTTCATGTTGTTATAATGTCTCGTGGCCTTACAACATCTGTTAGACATTTATTCTCCTTGGAAATATTTGTCTCTACATAAATATTTAATTTTGTGTAGTTCACTTGTATTCAGGCAAGTATAGCGTATGCAATGTACTGATATTTACCACCTTATGATGTTACCTTATTTTCTCAATTGTAAAAGTAATTCTTATATAAAAAAATATTTCTAATAACTTACTAACGTGTTACTTGGTCATTAAAGTGAAATACTTCTGTTGGACACTGGAGGGCACATCTTTTTTTACTGTTGACTGAGTAATATCATCTCAATGACCTATGCTAACAAATATCACCCCGCACTGCCCATCCAAACCCCTCTTTATGGATCTCCATGAGTTGAACTTACACCGAAAGGACTATCATCAATCAGTGAAATAGCGCAGGTATGGTTTTATAATGAAGGGATAACGGCTTCTGTGCTGTGGCAGAGACCAAAGAAACAGAGACAGCTGGGTTGAATTTGATTTTTATTTTATTTTATTTGATTTGAGGTTTCCATGGCACTGTAGCCACAGGTTGGCACACAGCCAATGTCAATCATACCATACCAGCCAGGGATATCTAGTCCAGCCCGTAGGTACCACTCACATTACAGTCCTGGTGCAGGCTCTGACTATTAGTTACTACTCACAGAGAGAGAGAGACATGGTTTATTATCGATTTCACTTGCGTTGGCAATGTTAACATATGTTTCCCATGCCAATAAACCCTTAATTGAATTGAATTGAGAGAGAGGGCATTGTTCCAAAACAGACCCCCCCCCCCCATTCACTGAGTCTCTATAGGAGATTAGAAAGTGTTTCTGGGTTGAGGGTATTTCACTGTGCTTTGTCTTCTCATTTACTTGTGTACGTTGGGGGATGTAAACTCAAAGGAACATACAGTAGAGTACAGCATGTAGATACACGTGCTTTGTACATACAGATACAGGCTTGGTATGTGCTGTAGTAGTTTCACCAAAATTAGGTTTGTAGGTTTTATTTATTCACACCAAAGAAAATAAGTGAAAGTGGAAACCGTACAGATAAATAAATTAAGAAACGGTAAAAACGATGTGCAGGTGAGGTTGGAGCCCAAAAGGGCTGAAATGAAAATCACACCAGTTGAGATCAAGATCCCAAAAACTAGACTAACAAATGTCCCGTATTTGATTATCTACGTTTCATTTACATCTCGCTATGTACTCTGCTTCAATCAAAGGGAAACAGAGATATCCACTCTTACAATAGCTGTGCATAATAATCCCATTTGTTCTGCTTCATTTAAGTGTTCCCTGATTCAGAGGTTTGATAACACTTTCATTAAGCCATATGTAAGACCTATTGAAGGGGTACATAACACATGTGCAAGCATTATATCATATTCATAAGACAATCATGAATGTTTATAATGCAGTGCTTATGAGGATGTTATACATTGCTACTGAATGGGGCGGCAGGTAGCCTAGCGTTTAGAGCGTTGGACTAGTAACTGAAAGGTTGCAAGATCGAAACCCCGAGCTGACAAGGTAAAAATCTATCATTCTGCCCCTGAACAAGGCAGTTAACCCGCTGTTCCTAGGCTGTCATTGAAAATAAGAATTTGTTCTTAACTGACTTGCCTAGTAAAATAAAGGTACAAAAATATATCATTTTTTTTGTGTAACAACCCCAGCCTACGTAAGAGCATTGAGTAAAGTATCTAGAGACTGTGGCTTGCGTGTGATGAGAAGGTTGGGAGAGGAGGAGGAGAGAAGGGGGGGTGAGAGGATATGAGGGGAAAGAGGAGAGGTGAGGAGGAGGAGAGGAGGTGACGGTCCCTGGGACTGGTTATGTCTAAACACACAACCTCTCTCTGGCTGACCTAACAGACACTCCTTATGGCACTGGGATTTCTGCTCTCCATTTGGCTTGATGTTTCAGAGTAAATAAATAAACAAACAAATTAACCGACAAACAACTAAACATAACTGCCTGGTTCCCACTCAGTGAATCCAGGGAAGGTCAATAATATCATCAGTCACCATTTGGTTATGTTTGCTCAGAATAGTGCGTTCCACTGACAGTTTTGAAATGTTAGTGGCAATTGCAGGTTGGTTGCTGTGGTTGATACGAATGTTTTATAGCATAGGTTTCAGCAACAAACCCAACTATCTATGTGGTGTATTGAGAAACAAAAGGCTCTGCCCTACATATATGATCCTATATGTCTGTCTTCTTCACATGACACAGGATATAGGCAGTGGTGTAAAGTGCTTAAGTAAAAATACTTTAAAGTACTACTTAAGTCGCTTTTTGGGGTATCTGTACTTCACTTTACTATTTATATTTTTGACAACTTTTACTTCACTACATTCCTATAGAAAATATTGTACTTTTACTCCATACATTTTCCCTGACAACCAAAAGTACTTGTTACATTTTGAATGCTTAGCGGGGCAGGAAAATTGTGAAATTCACACACTTATCAAGAGAACACTGCCTCTGGCCTGGCGGACTCACTAAAAACATATGCATCTTTTGTAAATGATGTCTGAGTGTTGGTGTGCCCCTGGCTATCCATACATCTTAAAATAAGAAAATGGTGCCGTCTGCTTTGCTTAATATAAGGATTTTTTTTATTATTTATACTTTTACTTCTAATTTTGATACTTAAGTATATCTTAGCAATTACATTTACTTTTCATAGTTCAGTATATATAAAACCAAATACTTTTAGACTTTTACTCAAGTAGTATTTTACTGGGTGACTTTCACTTTTACTTGAGTAACGTTCTATTAAGGTACCTATACTTTTAATTGGGTACTTTTTCCAACACTGGATATAGGCCCTGCTCCCTCCCAGCTCAGGATATAGGCCCTGCTCCCTCCCAGCTCAGGACATAGGCCCTGCTCCCTCCCAGCTCAGGATATAGGCCCTGCTCCCTCCCAGCTCAGGATATAGGCCCTGCTCCCTCCCAGCTCAGGATAATGGCCCTGCTCCCTCCCAGCTCAGGATA
>QNTS01014113.1:32205-49616 GCA_003317085.1 Hucho hucho
GCTCTCGATGGTGCAGCTGTAGAACCTTTTGAGGATTTGAGGACCCATGACAAATCTTTTCAGTCTCCTGAGGGGGAATAAGTTTTGTTGTGCCCTCTTTAAGACTGTCTTTGTGTGCTTGCACCATGATAGTTTGTTGGTGATGTGGACACCAAGGAACTTGAAGCTCTCAACCTGCTCCACTACAGCTCCGTTGATGCGAATTGGGGCTTGCTCTGTCCTCCTTTTCCTGTAGTCCACAGTCAGCTCATTTGTCTTGATCACATTGAGGGAGAGGTTGTTGTCCTGGCACCACACGGCACCACCTTTAGTGTGTGCGATGGTGGAAAAGGTACCCAATTATCATACTTGAGTAAAAGTAAATATACCTTAATATAATTTTGTTAACCATTATTTAACTAGGCAAGTCAGCTAAGAACAAATTGTTATTTACAATAACGGCCTTCCCCAGCCAAACCCTAACCGGGACAATGCTGGGCCAATTGTGCCCCGCCCTATGGGTTCTCCCAATCACAGCCGGTTCTGATACAGCCTGGAATCAAACCAGGGTCTGTAGTGGCGCCTCTTGCACTGAGATGCAGTGAATAAGACCGCTGTGCCACTCGGGACACCAAAATGACTGCAGTAAAAGTGAAGTAAAACTGAAAGCCATCCAGCAAAATACTACTACTAATTTTGGGAAAGTATTTGGTTTTAAACATACTCAAGAATCAAAAGTAAATGGCCACCTGAGTGGCGCAGTGGTCTTAAGGCCACCAGAGATTCAGGGTTCGAGTACAGGCTCTGTCGCAAACCGGGTGACTCATGGGCCGGCGCACAATTGGCCCAGCGTCGTCCAAGTTAGGGGAGGATTTGGCTGGTAGGGATGTCCTTGTCGCATCGCACGCTAGTGACTCTTGTGACGAGGCGGGCTCAATGCACGCTCACATGGTCGCCAGGTGTACGGTGTTTCCTCAGGCACATTAGTGTGGCTGGCTTCCGGGTTAAGTGGGCATTGTGTCAAGAAGCAGTGTGGCTTGGTTGGGTTATGTTTCGGAGGACAGACGCCTCTTGACCTTCACCTCTCCCAAGTTGCAATGATGAGATAAGACTGTAACTACCAATTGGATACCATGAAATTGTGGAGAAAAAGGTGTAATAAAAAAATAAGAATCAAAAGTAAATGTGATTGCTTAAAAATACGTATAAATAATGTTCTTGTTTTTATTTATTGATAGCCAGGGGGACACTCCAACACTCAAGACATAATTAACAAAATAATAATTTTATGGATGACCAGGGTTGTTCTCTTGATAAGTGTGTGAATTGGACCATTTTCCGGTCCTGAAAAACGTTCAAAATGTAACTTTTGGGTTTCAGGGAAACTGTATCAAGAAAAAAGTACATTATTTTCTTGAGGAATGTAAAAGTTGACAAAAAAATAAAAAATGAAGTAAAGTACAGACACCACAAAATACTTAAGTAGTACTTTAAAGTATTTTACTAAAGTACTTTACAACACTGAGTGTGTGTACTTTACTGTATTTATACTTGGGGAATCGCTTTTCAAAAGTAGAAGTTCAGAAGTCGCTGGAGAACCTCTTGCATTTGGATTACGGTGCATTCGCAATTTTTGTTTCAAGTTTTAATGTCACATGCACAAGTACAGTGAAATGCCTTTAATGCATACAAAGACATTATGAAAAAACACAAAGTGAAGATTGCTTTACGTTGAGATTCACTTGAATGAAATCAAAGCCATATGTACGATAGTGTTGGTGCACAATCCTTTGTACAACAAACGTATTCACACACTATCTTTTGGTCTTTGTGCAACATTTACACAAAATAGCAATGAACAAAAATATATACTGCTGCCACCACCATGCTTCACCGTAGGGATGGTACCAGTGAGGCGTGATGCTTGGCATTCAGGCCAAAGAGTTCGATCTTGGTTTCATCAGACCAGAGAACCTTGTTTCTCATGGTCTGAGAGTCCTTTAGGTGCCTTTTGGCAAACTCCAAGCGAGATGTCATGTGCCTTTTACTGAGAAGTGGCTTCCATCTGGCCCCTCTACCATAAAGGCCTGATTGGTGGAGTGCTGCAGAGATGGTTGACCTTCTGGAACGTTGTCCCATCTCCACACAGGAACATGGAGATTTTTCAGAGCGACCATCAGGTTCTTGGTCACCTTCCAGACCATGGCTCTTCTCCCCCGATTGCTTACTTTGGCCAGGAGGCCAGCTCTAAGAAAAGTCTTGGTGGTTCCAAGCTTCTTCCATTTAAGAATGACGGAAACCACTGTGTTCTTAGGGACTTTCAATGCTGCAGAAATGTTTTGGTACCCTTCCCCAGATCTGTGTCCCGACACAATTCTGTCTCGGAGCTCTACGGGCAATTCCTGTATTTTTTTTAAATGTAAAGACTGCCAGGGGTACACTCCAACACTAAGACATCAATTACAAACTATGCATTTGTGTTTAGTGAGTCTGCCAGATCAGAGGCAGTAGGGATGACCATGTGTTCTCTTGATAAGTGCGTGAATTGGACCATTTTCCTGTCCTGCTAAGCATTCACCGTGTAACGAGAACTTTTGGGTGTCAGGGAAAATGTATAGAGTAATAAGTACATTATTTTCTTTAGGAATGTAGTGAAGTAAAAGTTAAATTTGTCAAAAATATAAATAATAAAGTAAAGCACAGATACCCCAAAAAACTACTTAAGTAGTACCGTAAAGCAGCGGTCCCCAACCCCCGGGCCGCGGACCGGTACCGGTCCGTGCGTCATTTGGTACCGGGCCGCACAAGAAAGAAAATAACTTACATTAAAAAGTTATTAAGCACATCAAAGCACACGCCCTTAACTTGCGCCTGTTTGTGCAGCTTTGTGAGGAGATGGACGCGGAGCATAGACGCCTTCTCTTCTACACAGAAATAAGATGGTTATCGTGAGGGAAATCGCTGACCAGAGTGTTTGAATTAAGAGAGCCGCTGCAGAGATTTCTCTCAGAAAAGAAGTCACCGCTGGCAGAACATTTCAGTGACGAGGAATGGGTCGCAAAACTGGCTTACTTATGCGACATATTCAACCTGCTCAATGAACTCAATCTGTCACTTCAGGGGAAAATGACAACTGTCTTTAAGTTGGCAGATAAAGTAGCTGCATTTAAAGCCAAACTGGATTTGTGGGGATGGCGCGTGAACAGAGGCATATTGGACATGTTTCAAACATTAGCGGGGATTTTGGGTGAGACAACCTGAGCCGTCATTCTCCCAGCCGGTGCACGATCACCTATCACCTGCCTTAAAAGTATGTTCGAGACAACAACTCTGCCGGTGTTCTGGATTAAAGTCATGGCAGAATACCCTGAGATCGCCACAACAGCACTGAAAACCCTGTTGCCATTTCCGACATCTGTGTGAAGCGGGGTTTTCTACAGTGACAGCAACCAAAACAAAATTACGGAGTAGACTGGACATAAGCAACACACTTCGGGTGTCATTGTCTCCCGTTACCCCTAGATGGGACCGTCTCGTTGCAGAGAAACAAGCTCAAGGCTCCCATTGATTTAGCGTTATGGTGAGCTAACATTTTCATGGACTTTATTTTCGTTTTTGTGGTGTATCTGTATCTTATTTTTAAGGCATGTTTAAATGTCACCATAGCGACCAGAGTCAGTGAGCGTTAGGGTTAGGGGGCAGAGAGGATGTTATTCATGTTATGTTGTTGGCGCGATGTTACGAGGACGCTGCTAATAAAGTTGCATACGAATACACAGTGGATTCATGTTTATTATTATATTTACAATATACCACAGTTTTTATGCCAGTCGTATCATTTTATTTTGTTGTATTTATCCGTCACACCTTAAAGCCCGGTCCGTGAAAATATTGTCTGACATTAAACCGGTCCTTGGCGCTAAAAAGGTTGGGGACCGCTGCTGTAAAGTATTTTTACTTAAGGACTTTACACCACTGGTCTTAGACTCGACAATATATGACCTTTTACATGTAAATTAAACTTAATATGAATTGTGACAAAATGAACAGTGAATTATTGAAAGAGAGAATGTAGTGTGTTATCTCCATTCTTCATGTTAGCTGATTAGTACAGTTACACAGTCATACTCTTATTTAAACACCCTCTCCCCCCCAAAAAACTATAATCATGTTATTCAATATAATACTCAACAATCCTGATAAAAAGTTCAAATACCATATAGTTCAGAATGAATCGCTTTATGACATGCCACTAATGACGTCACTGAGAGCTGGGGTCAGATCTTAGTGGCAGTCACTTCAAGGTCACACTCAAGGTGTTAGCTACTGTAAACTAGTGTGTCAATTGATCATGTGCGACAACGCCTTTTGATTGTCCGATTATTCCATAATAATCACATTTGTAGCATTGAGTTAAGTGTTGATGAAAGTCTCTGATGCACCAGTAGTGCTGGATGTTGGAGCTGCTGAAACGTTGAAAACATCTGTAACAGTAGGAACAATAGGTCAAACAATGGCATTACATACTGTAGTATAAGCACAACTTAATGTGAAGTTGCCTAAGAGTATTCATTTATACTATAGACTTACTTCTCCTCCTTATCCGGAAAAATCCCAAACCACTTGTCGCTGATGTTGTAGCACTTGTGGTCTGAAACGAGAATATAATATAATATAAAACATTCTGTATGCTTCTGGCCCTTCTTTGAAAACTGTGTTAACAAACCTCCAGATGCGCTTCAGTGCCACACAACACTCCTTCTGTGGCCTCCAACTGCTCTTAAATGCAAGCATAACTAATTGCATGCTCTTCAACCGATCGCTGCCCGCACTCGCCCGCCCGTCTAGCATCACTACTCTGGACGGTTCTGACTTAGAATTTGTGGACAACTACAAATACTTAGGTGTCTGGTTAGACAGTAAACTCTCCTTCCAGACTCACATTAAGCATCTCCAATCCAAAATTAAATCTAGAATCGGCTTCCTATTTCACAGCAAAGCATCCTTCACTCATGCTGCCAAACATACCCTCGTAAAACTGACTATCCTACAGATCCTTGACTTCGGCGATGTCATTTACAAAATGTCCTCCAACACTCTACTCAGCAAATTGGATGTAGTCTATCACTGTGCCATCCGTTTTGTCACCAAAGCCCCATATACTACCCACCACTGCGACCTGTATGCTCTCGTTGGCTGGCACTTGCTTCATATTCGTCACCAAACCCACTGGCTCCAGGCCATCGATAAGTCTTTGCTAGGTTAAGCCCTGCCTTATCTCAGCTCGCTGTTCATCATAGTCACCCCCAAAGCCAACTCCTCCTTTGGCTGCCTTTCCTTTCCATTCTCTGCTGCCAATGACTGGAACGAATTGCAAAAATCACTGAAATGGAAACTTATATCTCCCTCACTTTAAGTACCAGCTGTCAGAGCAGGTTACCGATCATTGCACCTGTATATAGTCCATCTGTAAATAGCCTACCCAACTACCTCATCCCCATATTGTTATTTATTTTCTTGCTCCTTTGCACCCCAGTATCTTTGTTTGCACATTCATCTTCTGCACATCTATCACTCCAGTGTTTAATTGCTAATGGTAATTATTATTTTGCCACTATGGCCTATTTATTGCCTTACCTCCCTAATCTTACTACGTTTGCACACACTATATATACACTTTTCTATTGTGTTATTGACTGTACGTTTGTTCATCCCATGTGTAACTCTGTGTTTTGTGTCGCACTGCTTTGCTTTATCTTGACCAGGTCGCAGTTGTAAATGAGAACTTGTTCTCAACTGGCCTACCTGGTTAAATAAAGGTGAAATAATAATAAAAAAATGAATACTAGCTTAAAGGTAATAAACATCCTAACATGTTCAACACAGTGATAAATACAATAAAATTGTCATATAAGGACGCATAGACAATAGTGTAATAAACCTGTTGTGGCCAGCATCAAATATTTTAGATGTATAACATGTTAGATTTAATTATTAACATGATTATACTAACAGGTAAATATTACATTTCTATTTATACCTGAACCCTGTGAAAGGTCATACTTAAAAATGAGCTCAATCAGATCATTTATATAATTTCAATATAAAATGTGAAAAGTACAATTATAATCTTACCCCTCCGTCTCTAAATTGACTTCTCAGTGTGTCTCTTTCCAATTTGCCACTGTACTCTGATTCAGAAGGATTGGGCTATATGCGGAAGACCCATTTCAGTTGAATGCGTTCAGTTGTACAACTGACTAGATATTGCCCTTTCCCTTTCCACATTTCACATCAAAACGTTTGATCAAATGTAATAAAAGCACTCACCTCCTTGTCCTTGAACTGTGAGCGTATAGTTGAGTTGAGTCAGAATCTTGATAAGAATACAAAAATGTGATCATATTGCTCCAGTGCTAGCCTCTCTACACTGGCTTCCTGTTAAGGCTAGGGCTGATTTCAAGGTTTTACTGCTAAACAACAATGCAGTACATGGACTTGCTCCTAACCATCTCTCCGATTTGGTCCTGCAGTACATACCTACACATACATTATGGTCACAAGACGCAGGACTTATTATTCCTAGAATTTCAAAGCAAACAGCTGGAGGCAGGGCTTTCTCTTCTATAGAGCAACATTTTTATTGAATGGTCTGCCAATCCATTTGAGAGATGCAGACTCGGTCTCAACCTTTAAGCCTTTACTGAAGACTCATCTCTTTAAAAGGTCCTATAATTGAGTGTAGTCTGGTCCAGAGGTGCAAAGGTGAAAGACAAAGCACTGGAGTGACGAACAACCCTTGCTGTCTCTGCCTGGCCGACTCCCCTCTCTTCACTGGGATTCTCTGCTTCTGATCCTATTACGGAGGCTGAGTCACTGGCTTGCTATTGCTCTCCCAATGCAGTCCCTAGGAGGGGTTGTGGCAGTCCCTAGGATCACGTTGTGGCAGGCTTTTTCGCTATACACAACTTGAGTGGGTTAAGTCACTGAAGTGATCTTCCTGTCCACCTTGTCTCAGTCTCCAGTATCTCTGCTGCAATAGTCTATGTGCCAGGGGACTAGGATCAGTCTATCCTATTGGGTGTTATTATTATTATTCTTCAGGACTACCTGGCCTGATGACTCCTGGCTGTCCCTGTCCCCAGTCCACCTTGTCGTGCTGCGGATCCAGTTTCTGCTGTTCTGCCTGCGGCTATGGAACCCTGACCTGTTCACCGGACTTGCTAACTTGCTGTTTTTATCCCTGTCTCCCACTCCACCACAACTGCTGTCTCGACCTCTGAATGCTCAGCTATGAAAAGCCAAATTACATTTACTCCTGAGGTGCTGACCTGTTGCACCCTCTATAACCACTGTGATTGTTATTTGACCCTGCTCGTCATCTATGAACGTTTGAACATCTTGAAGAAAGATCTGGCCATGTACTCTCCACCCGGCACAGCCAGAAGAGGACTGGCCAACACTCAGAGCCTGGTTCCTCTCTTGGTTTCTTCCTAGGTTTTTGCCTAGTTGTTCCTAGCCAATGTGCATCTACATCTGCATTGCTTACTCTTTGGGGTTTTAGGCTGAGTTTCTGTATAAGCACTTTGTGACATCTGCTGATGTAAAAAGGCCTTTATAAAAATAAATTTGACTGATTTATTGATTGATTATGAAGTGTGCTTTTGAAATGGCTATCAATGTGAATTTCCAGTAGGGTCCAGGGTTGAGGAGTAACTGATTTCATGTAATCCGTTACACGGTAACTGTAATCCGTTACGTTACCAGCAAAAATATTGTAATCAGACTACAGATGCTTTTGACAAACTAGATGATTTCTTCAATGATTACTTTTAAAATCAGAAAGGATGTTTGCAAAAAAAAAATCTTAGACACTTTCTGTTTTCTCAATGACATTCAAATCAGCATTTTAAAAAGGCGAAAGTTTAAGTTTGTTCCACCTGAGCGAGTCTGACCACAAGTCAGAGACCATTATGATGACACACTGAATATGTTTGATCGATCTCAGGAAAAGCGCGTGAATAGGCTTTTGTAGGTTTAAATTCCAAGGTATGTCTTCCAATGGTGTGACTGCTGTCAGCATCCAAAGATTATCTTGAATAAATGCTTGGAGGTAAGGATTACAGATATGGATATAACTTATTATTGATATAGCGCAGCGGTCTAAGGCACTGCATCTCAGAGCTAAAGGCGTCACTACAGACCCTGGTTCGAGTCCAGGCTGTATCACAACTGGCTGTGATTGGGAGTCCCATAGGGCAGCGCACATTTAGCCCTTTATCGTCTGGGTTAGGGCTTGGCCGGGGTAGGCCGTCATTGTAAATAAGAATTTGTTCTTAACCTGTCCAGGCTAGGGGGTTTGGAGAGTCTGGCGTGCCCAAAGTAAAATGCCTGTTACTCAGGCCCAGAAACTAGGATGTGCACATAATTAGTAGTATTGGATAAACAACAGAAGTTTCTAAAACTATTAAAATAATGTCTGTGAGTATAACAGAATTGATTTGGCAGGCGAAAACCCGAGGAAAATCCATCCAGAAAATCTGATTTTGTGATGTCACACTTTTTCCATTGACATGCTATTGAAAGCAGGGGGATCTAGCTCCCATATTGCAGTTCCTATGGCTTCCACTAGATGTCAACAGTCTTTAAACAAGGTTTCAGGCTTACCAAGGAGTAAGAGCTGTTTTTGTCATTGGACTCAGGAGTGGACTCTTCTCTTTTGCGCGCACTTCGTTTTTTTCCTTTTCTATTGACCAGGATATTATCCGTGTGAGATATTATTGTTTATATACATATTAGGGTACGTGAAGATTGAAACGTTGTTTGAGTTGTTTGGACAAAGTTTATAGGTATGTTTTTTACGTTTTCTATGTCTTGTATATTGAACGAGTGGGACAGTGGATTTCTGAACAAAACGCGCCAAACAAACATAATAAGGGACTTTTTCGAACAAAAGGACCATTTATTGTGTTGCTGGGGCCCTTTTAATTTCCATCAGAGGAAGATCTTCAAAGGTAAGCAATTTATTTTATAGCTATTTTTGAGTTTTGTGACACCCGTGCTGGTTAAGTTATTATGCTACTGCAGGAAGTATGCGGGGCGCTGTCCTCAGACAATCAAATGCTATGCTTTTGCCGTAAAGCCTTTTCGAAATCTAACAATGCTGTGAGATTACCAAGGTTCTAAGCTTTTGAATAGTGTGCAACACTTGTATTTTCATGAATGTTTAATATTACTTTTTTTGTATTTTGAATTTGGTGCTCTGCATTTTACCGGATGTTGTTGCAGGTGGGACGCTAGCGTCCCACTGGGGCGCAACAGGTGTTCTTAACTGACTTGTATTGTATGTATTGGTCACATACACGTGACCAATACATACAATGACAAGTACATAACAACCACTCCAATCTGTCCAAGTTTGTGAGGGTTTTAGGTGACAAGCCACATTTCTTCAGCCTCCTGAGTTTGAAGAGGCGCTCTTGCTCCTTCTTCACAACACTATCTGTGTGGGTGGACCATTTCAGTTTGTCAGTGATGTGTACGCCGAGCTCCACGATCAGCTCCTTTGTTTTGTTGATGTTGAGTGAGAAGTTATTTTACTGGCACCACTCTCCCGTGGCCCTCATCTCCTCCCTGTAGGCTGTGTAGTCATTGTTGATAATCAGGCCTACTACTGTTGTATAGTCTGCAAACCTGATGATTGAGTTGGAGGCGTGCGTGCCCACACAGTCATGGGTGAACAGGGAGAACAGCAGGGCTGAGCAGGCACCCTTGTGGGGCCCCTGTGTTGAGGATCAGCGAAGTGGAGGTGTTGTTTCCTACCTTTACCACCTGGGGGCGGCCTGTAAGTAAGTCCAGGACCCAGTTGCACAGGGCGGGGTTCAGACCCAGGGGGATGAGCTTCACATTCCCAGTGGGTCAGAAGTTTACATACACAACATGCACAACACGGCAAAACGCACAACATGAATCATATGACAACAAAGTTTACTCTGTTTATTAAAATGAACATAAGAGTATATTTACTCAGAAATTGGTACACTGTACAAAAACAAAAATTACATTAAAACTTGTTTTAATTAAGTTGAATCAGTTTATAGAATTTTTTTGTGTTCAATTCTTTATTATCATAAAGTGTATTCCCTCAGAGCAAATAGTTTGAGAGGAGAGGAGAGGCCCCACTGTGATGAACTTGTTTTATAGGAGAGGGGCCCCACTGTGAGTAGCTAGTTTTACAGGAGAGGAGGGGCCCCACTGTGATTAACTAGTTTTACAGGAGAGGAGGAGCCCCACTGTGATTAACTAGTTTTACAGGAGAGGAGTGGCCCCACTGTGGTCAACTGAGTGCCTCTTCAGAGCAAGGCATATATATCCTGTCAGATGTAAAGTAAAAAAAAAAAGACAATCTGAAGATAAACCAAAGTACGTTCATCTCTTGGAGACAGAACGCGTCTCCTTCCTGAGCGGTATGACGGCTGCGTGGTCCCATGGTGGTTATACTTGTGTGCTATTGTTTGTACAGATGAACGTGGTACCTTCAGGTGTTTGGAAATTGCTCCCAGGGATAGACCAGACTTGTGGAGGTCAAAAAATGTTTTTCTGAGGTCTTGACTGATTTCTTTTGATTTTTCCATGATGTCAAGCGAAGAGGCACTGAGTTTGAAGGTAGGCCTTGAAATACATCCACAGGTACACCTCTGACTCAAATTATGTCAATTAGCCTATCAGAAGCTTCTCAAGCCATCATATAATTTTCTGGAATTTTCCAAGCTGTTTAAAGCCACAGTCAACTTAGAGTATGTGAACTTCTGACCTACTGGAATTGTGATACAGTGAATTTTAAGTGAAATAATGTCTGTAAACAATTGTTACTTCTGTAATTACTTCTGTCATGCACAATGTAGATGTCCTAACCGACTTGACAAAACTATAGTTTGTTATCAAGAAATTTGTGGAGTGGTTGAAAAACTAATTTTAATGACTCCAACCTAAGTGTATGTAAACTTCCAACATCAACTGTATATCCTGTCAGATGTAAAGTTTTAAAAAAATCTGAAAATAAACACATAAAATGGAATGTTCCACTTTCAATATTCTACCTCGGCATTTACATGCTTCTTGATCAATACCTATTTATTAATTAATGTCACAAACCTAGATAGTTGTTTTAGGTCTGTTTACTGTAAACAGTTTGATATGTGACATTAACACCTGATTTACTTAAGTGGTCCAGGTATGTCATGACATAGCATATGGGGGGGGGGGCTTTCCACTTTTGTTCTCTGTGGCTCCTCTATTGCTCAAATCAAATCAAATCAAATCAAATGGTATTTGTCACATGCGCCCGAATACAACAGTTGTAGACCTTACAGTGAAATGCTTACTTACAAGCCCTTAACCAACAATGCAGTTTTAAGACAAATACCTGTTAAGTAAAAAATAAGAAATAAAAGTAAAAAATAATTAAAGAGCAGCAGCAAAATAACAATAGCAAGGCTATATACAGGGCGTAGCGATACAGAGTCAATGTGGGGGGGCACCAGTTAGACGAGGTAATTGAGGTAATATGTGGTGGGGCTCTGCTCTGACTCCAGCACATCTGTCTCTGCCCACACAATCACACACACACAGAGAGAAAGAGGGAGAGGAAGAGAGTACTGGGGGAGTGGCGGCAGGTCAGGATGAGCAGTAGAGGGCGTTGCAGGAACAGATGTGACAATAAAATAACACCAAGAGAAGATTGCTTTACGTTGAGGTTTACTTTAATGAAATCAAAGCCAACACTATTTATGAAAGTGTTGGAGCACCTTCCGTTGTACAACAAACGGTATTCACACACTAACTACAGCAATTGGTTTATAATACAAGATGTATTCACCGTGATTGGAATTCAATTTTGGTCTTTGTGCAACATTTACCAAAATAGCAATGAACAATAATATATACTGCTGACCCCACCATGCTTCACAGTAGGGATGGTGCCAGATTTCTTCCAGACTTGAGGCTTGGCATTCAGGCTAAAGAGTTCAATCTTGGTTTCATCAGACCAGAGAATCTTGTTTCTCATGGTCTGAGAGTCCTTTAGTTGCCTTTTGGCATACTCCAAGCGGGATGTCATGTGCCTTTTACTGAGGAGTGGCTTCAGTCCGGCCCCTCTACCATAAAGGCCTGATTGGTGTAGTGCTGCAGAGATGGTTGACCTTCTGGACTGTTGTCCCATCTCCACACAGGAACTCTGGACCTTTTTCAGAGTGACCATTGGGTTCTTGGTCACCTCCCTAAGCAAGGCTCTTCTCCCCTGGTTGCTCAGTTTAGCCGGGTGGCCAGCTCTAGGGAAAGTCTTGCTGGTTCCAAACTTCTTCCATTTAAGAATGATGGAAGCCACTGTGTTCTTGGGGACCTTCAATGCTGCAGACATTTTTTGGTACCCTTCCCCAGATCTGTGCCTAGACACAATCCTGTCTCTGAGCTCTACGGGCAATTCCTTTGAGCTCATGGCTTAGTTTTGGCATACAAAACATGTAATTAAGTAAGTAAGTAAGCCTGAGAAAAGTAAGCCTGGGAAAAGTAAGCCTGTGGCGTAGTTAGGAACCAATATACACAGGCAGTTAGGAAAGCAAAGGCTAGCTTTTTCAAACAGAAATTTGCATCCTGTAGCACAAACTCCAAAAAGTTCTGGGACACTGTAAAGTCCATGGAGAATTAGAGCACCTCCTACCAGCTTCCCACTGCACTAAGGCTAGGAAACACTGTCACCACCGATAAATCTACGATAATCGCATAATAGCATTTTTCTACGGCTAGCCATGCTTTCCACCTGGCTACCCCTACCCCGGTCAACAGCTCTGCACCCCCCACCAGCAACTTGCCCAAGCCTCCCCAATTTCTCCTTCACCCAAATCCAGTTAGCTGATGTTCTGAAAGAGCTGCAAAATCTGTACCCCTACAAATCAGCTGGGGTAGACAATCTGGACCCTCTCTTTCTAAAATTATCCACCGAAACTGTTGCAACCCCTATTGCTAGCCTGTTCAAACTCTTTCGTATCGTCTGAGATCCCTAAAGATTGGAAAGCTGCCACGGTCATACCCCTCTTCAAAGGGGGAGACACTCTAGACCCAAACTGTTACAGACTATATCTATCCTACCCTGCCTTTCTAAAGCCAAGTTAAAAAACAGATCACTGACCATTTTGAATCCCACCGTACCTTCTCCTCTATGCAATCTGGTTTCCGAGCTGGTCATGGGTGCACCTCAGCCACACTCAAGGTCCTAAACGATATCATAACCGCCACCGATAAAAGACAATATTGTGCAGCCATCTTCATCGACCTGGCCAAGGCTTTCCACTCTGTCAATCACCGCATTCTTATCGGCAGCCTTGGTTTCTCAAATGACTGCCTCGCCTGGTTCACCAACTACTTCTCAGATAGAGTTCAGAAGAGCAAATCAGAGGGCCTGTTGCCCGGACCTAAGGCAGTCTCTATGGGGGTGCCACAGGGTTCAATTCTCGGGCCAACTCTTTTCTCTGTATACATCAATGATGTCGCTCTTGTTGATGGTGATTCTCTGATCCACCTCTAAGCAGACGACACCATTCTGTATACATCCGGCCCTTCTTTGGACACTGTGTTAACAAACCTCCAGATGAGCTTCAATGCCATTACATCCCTCCTTCCGTGGGATTCAACTGCTCTTAAATGCAACTAAATCTAAAGGCATGCTCTTCAACTGATCGCTGCCCTCACCAGCCCGTCCGTCTAGCATCACTACTCTGGACGGTTCTGACTTAGATTATGTGGACAACTACAAATACTTAGGTGTCTGGTTTGACTGTAAACTCTCCTTCCAGACTCACATTAAGCATCTCCAATCTAAAATTAAATCTAGAATCGGCTTCCTATTTCGCAACAAAGCGTCCTTCACTCATGCTGCCAAACATACCTTCGTAAAACTGACTATCCTACCGATCCTTGACTTCGGCGATGTCATTTACAAAATGTCCTCCAACACTCTACTCAGCAAATTGGATGTAGTCTATCACAGTGCCATCCATTTTGTTACCAAAGCCCCATATACTACCCACCACTGCGACCTGTATGCTCTCGTTGGCTGGCCCTCGCTTCATATTCGACGCCAACCCACTGGCTCCAGGTCATCTATAAGTCTTTGCTAGGTTAAGCCCTGCCTTATCTCAGCTTACTGGTCACCATAGCAGCACCCACCTGTAGCACGCGCTCCAGCAAGTATATTTCACTGGTCATCCCCAAAGCCAACTCCTCTTTTGGCCGCCTTTCCTTCCAATCCTCTGCTGCCAATGACTGGAACGAATTGCAAAAATCACTGAAGATGAAGACATATCTCCCTCACTAACTTTAAGCATTAGCTGTCAGAGCAGCTTACCGATCATTGCACCTATACACAGCCCATCTGTAAATAGCCCACCCAAGTACCTCATCCCCATATTATAATTTTTTTTTGCTCCTTTGCTCCCCACTATCTCTACTTGCACATTCATCTTCTGCACATCTATTACTCCAGTGTTTAATTGCTAAACTGTAATTGTGATTATTATTTCTCCACTATGAACTATTTATTGCCTTACCTCCCTAATCTTACTACATTTGCACACACTGTATATAGCTTTTTATTTTGTGTTATTGACTGTACGTTTGTTTATCCCATGTGTAACTCTGTGTTGTTTGTGTCACACTACTTTGCTTTATCTTGGCCAGGTCGCAGTTGTAAATGAGAACTTGTTCTCAACTGGCCTACCTGGTTAAATAAAAGGTGAAATAAAAAATAAATAAAAAAAATGTTGTGAATAACTTCTGTTTGCCCCCTTTTATTTAAATTAAAAAGCAAAGCATATATGCAACATTTAAACTGATAATAGCCAGTACATAATATATTCATAACATTAAATCATACATTTCAAGAGATGAGGATGGTTGGAGAGGCCAGGCAGTCTGAAAGCCCAAATCAAAATGAAGAGACTAATTCAGATATATTGTTCATTAAGTGAGGTTGTACAGCAGATCTACAATGGATTTGACACATATTTTTGTGATACAATGGAGTTTGTCTGCACAAATGCTTTTACTGTGCTGTGTCTTCTCAACACTTGTGCCATTATATTGGTATAGAAAATGTATTACAATGGTTTTGACAAATGCATTGTACATCAGTGTGTGCGGGGCCTATCTTACATTCCTCTCAATGGAAAGCCGTTATCTTTTGAATGTTTTGCCCTCTTTTTAGTCTCCTCAGAATTTGCATACACACATAATGGCTTAAACCATGCCATCAAAAACTATTATTTAGCATCCAAAGTGCAATGTCTTAGACAGTGGTGGAAAAAGTACCCAATTGTCATACTTGATTAAAAGTATAAATAACATAATAGAAAGTTGCTCAAGTAAAAGTGAAAGCCACCCAGTAAAATACTACTTGAGTAAAAGTATAGAAGTATTTCGTTCTAAATATACTTAAGTATCAAAAGGAAATGTAATTGCTAAAACATACTTAAGTATCAAAATCATTTCAAAGCAGATGGCACCTTTTTCTGTTATTTAAAATGTAAAGACAGCCAGGGGTACACTCCAACACTAAGACATCAATTACAAGCAATGCATTTGTGTTTAGTGAGTCTGCCAGATCAGAGGCAGTAGGGATGACCATGTGTTCTGTTGATAAGTGTGTGAATTGGACTGTTTTCCTGTCCTGCTAAGCATTCAACGTGTAAGAAGAACTTTTGGGTGTCAAGAAAAATGTATAGAGTAATAAGTACATTCTTTTCTTTAGGTATGTAGTGAAGTAAAAGTTGAATTTGTCAAAAATATAAATAGTAAAGCAAAGTACAGATACCCCCAAAACAACTTAAGTAGTACTTTAAAGTATTTTTACTTAAGTACTTTACACCACTGGTCTTAGACTCGACAATATATGACCTTTTACATGTAAATTAAACGTAATATAAATTGTGACAAAATGATCAGTGAATAATACAAAGAGACAATGTAATGTGTTATTTTAGAAACAATTTCCATTCTTCATGTTAGCTGATTAATCCATTTATATCATACTCTAAGTTAAACCCCCCCCCCCAAAAAAAAGTATTTTATTCAATTTAATACTCAACAATCCTGATAAAAAGTTAAAATAACATATAGTTCAGTATGAATCGCTTTGTGTTAGACATAACCACTAATGACGTCACTGAGAGCTGGGGTCAGATCTTAGTGGCAGTCACTTCAAGGTCACACTCAAGGTGTTAGCTAATGTAACCTAGTGTGTCAATTGATGATGTGCGACAACGCCTTTTGATTGTCTGATTATTTCATAATAATCACATTTGTTGCATTGAGTTAAGTGTTGATGAAAGTCTCTGATGCACCAGTAGTGCTGGATGTTGGAGCTGCTGAAACATTGAAAACATCTGGAACAGTAGGAACAATCGGTCAAACAATGGCATTACATACTGTAGTATAAGGGCAACTTAATGTGAAGTTGTGCCCAATTGCCTAAGAGTATTGCTTTATACTATAGACTTACTTCTCCTCCGTATCCGGAAAAAGCCCAAAACACTTGTCGATGATGTTGTAGCACTTGTGGTCTGAAACGAGAATATAATATAAAACATTCTGTATGCTTCTGGCCCTTCTTTGGATACTGTGTTAACAAACCTCCAGATGAGCTTCAATGCCATACAACACTCCTTCCGTGGCCTCCAACTGCTCTTAAATGCAAGCAAAACTAAATGCATGCTCTTCAACCGATCGCTGCCCGCACCCGCCCGTCCGTCTAGCGTCACTACTCTAGACGGTTCTGAATTTGTGCACCCCAGTATCTCTACTTGCACATTCATCTTCTGCACATCTATCACTCCAGTGTTCAATTGGTAATTTTTAATTATTTCACCGCTTTGGCCTATTTATTGCCTATCTCCCTAATCTTACTATATTTGCACACGCTGTATATAGACTTTTCTATTGTGTTATTGACTGTACGTTTGTTTATCCCATGTGTAACTCTGTGTTGTTTGTGTCGCACTGCCTTGCTCTGTCTTGGCCAGGTCACAGTTCTAAATGAGAACTTGTTCTCAACTAGCCTACAAATACTAGCTTAAAGGTAATTAACATCCTAACATGTTCAACAAAGTGATAAATACAATACAATTGTCATGAGGAAGCATAGACAACAGTGTTGTGGCCAGTAACAAATAATTTAGATTTATAACATGTTATATTTAATAATAAACATGATTATACTATATTATGCAGCCGTGTGGTTTGAAAAAAGCCCTTACCCTTGTGCGGTTGGAGGACACTTGTGACCTTCCTGTCAGAGCTTCCCGGATCTGAAAGCACAGACAAGGAATTCATCCAAAATATTAATTGTCAGAACACAGCACATTCCTATACATACATACAGT